>JAGFNQ010004712.1:0-45348 GCA_024364735.1 Boesenbergia rotunda
TCTTAGCTACTACATGTCATTCTATATGGTGCATATATCTTAAAACAAGCATATCCTATGTATTAGCATGTAAATCAAAAGTATCAAGTTCTTATCTTTAAAGCTTAAGCATGGATCTAAATTACCATATTGCAAGTAGTAACTCATATCATTCAACATTCGCTAAGCAAGTATTAACACAGGTAAATAAACTACTTTAATATACTAGGCACCACAATAATGAGTCTAATTAAGTTCATACATGGTTCACATAACCTATTACGGAAAAACTAAAGAAACATAATAAAGACTATTTCTATGCTTTGCAAGTTCCGAAGACTTTTATTCCAACTCCACCATCACACACACTTTGCATCAAGCCCGCCGCCTCCGCTACAAGTGCTTTCCTTTACCTGTATCTGCAGTATAAGGAAATGCAAACTAATAAGCATAAAGCTTAGTAAGTACCATCTAGCCTCACAAAACTATGAAACTCAAATTATGCTTTTGTAAAACATGCTATGCACATACATGCTCATATCCATAAGAAATCATGCTAGGCTCATGCTAAAATACATATCATAGAATGTCATGGCATATAACTGAGACATGGCACATACTGAACTAGAACTGAAAAGTAAGCTATAGCATGCATACATATCTGAACTGGAACTGAAACTAACTAACATAAAACTAATTATTAAATTCACCACATGCTAATATGAATTTCTGAAAATTAAATACATATAGTAGGTGAAAGTAATAATCAACTGCTGTGGGCCCGGCAATGTACCAACTGTGCACGCATCCCTAATAAACCCGAGGTAGCAAATCCCGAATCCATTAGGGTTCTACTAGGTTATCTTAACCTAGGGGCAACTAGGAGCCCATCCAATACTAGGTTATCTAAACCTAGAGGCAACTTGGAGCCTATCCCTGGACCGAAGTCCGGTACAATGCCAACTGAAAATAAAATAGTCTTTTATACTTTTCTTTCCTCTTCTGATTCTTGCTTTTACCCAAGGTTATCTAAACCTAGGGGCAACTAGGAGCCTATCCCGTTGGACCGTGGTCACAATCATAAACTGGAGCAAGAATTTCTATTCTTTAATGCTTTCTATAGCATTAAGTGAACTGAACATTTTAACAAACACCTAATGTGCGTGCTTGTTCATAATTTACGATTTCTAATCGTAAAGCATAAATACAAGGAAATAAAGCATATGAAAAATCAACCGAAACTACTTATACTGCAGGTGAGGGATACTTACATCCTGCGCTAGGTTTCCTTACGAATAAAAAATCTGAAATTCCTGAGGGAACGTCGAACTACAACGTTCTTCTTGCTTCTTGGTGTTCTCCTCGCGTCTACGAGGGTCCCCGTAGAGAATAGGGCCTCTTGGGACCTTCCCTTTGTCTTGGGCGGCAAGAGAAGAGGAGAAGAGGAAGAAAAAATCGCGAGAGGGAGAGAGGGTGTCGGCGAGAGGATGTGAGGGAAAAGAATGAATATAAAAACCCTAAGATTCCCTTTTATACTTATGGAAAAATTTTAACTAACTTTACCTTATCTATATTTCCCTCTAGTCTATTCCAACGAAAATCGACCAGCCCACTTGGTAGCCTTAGTTTCCTCTCATAGGAAAGGTCTTGGGTTCAAACCCCATTTAAGCCTTTTTACTGCGTATTCTATTTTTATTCCTTTTTTCCTTATTTGTCCATGGAAAAATTCTATAAAAATATCCATAAATTCTAGGATATTTCTAAAATTAGATTTGAGAATATTCGAGCGTTACAATCCCCCATACCTTATAAAAAGTTCGTCCTCGAACTTAAAACAACTCTGGATAGTTCTGCCTCATGCTGTCCTCTGGCTCCCATGTTGCCTCTTCTACTCTGTGATTTTGCCATATGACTTTCACTAATGGTACCTCCTTGTTTCGCAATTTCTTAACTGCTCGGTCTACTATCTGAATAAGCCGACTATCATAACTGAGATCTTCACGAACTTGTACCGTCTGTGGCTCTATCACCTGGGTGGCATCTGGGATATGCTTCTTCAGCATGGAAACATGAAATACATTATGGATAGCTGACATCTCCTAAGGTAGCTCCAACTCATAAGCTACTTTGCCAACTCTTCTAGTGATGGGGTATGGTCCTACATATCTGGGACTTAGCTTGCCCTTCATCCCAAAACGCATTACTCCCTTCATGGGAGCCACTCTGAGGAACACTGTATCCCCAACTTCAAACTCTAATGGTCTGTGCCGTGTATCAGCATAGCTCTTCTGGCGACTTTGAGCTGTTTCTATTCTCTGGCAGATCTGCTGTATGGCTACGGTGGTATCATCTATAAGATCTGTCTGTAGGCTTAACTCTTGCCTCTCACCACCCTCGTACCAGCAGATAGGAGATCTACACCTCCGCCCATATAAAGCCTCATAGGGCGCCATGCCAATAGTGGCCTGATAACTATTGTTGTAAGCAAATTCCGCTAAGCACAAGTATCTGCACCAACTTCCCTTGAAATCTAAAGCACAAGCTCTAAGCATATCTTGTAGTACTTGATTAACTCTCTCTGTCTGATCATCTGTCTGAGGATGGAAAGCTGTGCTAAACTTCAGTTTGGTGCCTAGTGTTGTCTGTACGCACTCCCAGAAGTGCAAAGTGAACCTACTGTCCCTATCTGAAATGATAGTCCTAGGGACTCCATGTAGTCTGACGATCTCCTTGAGGTATAACTGAGCTAGCTGTTCCATGGAATAGGAGATCCTGATAGCTAGAATGTGGGCAGACTTAGTCAATCTGTCAACTATTACCCAGATCGCATCATATCCATTCGTTGTTCTGGGTAGTCCCACTATAAAATCCATGGAAATATCTTCCCATTTCCATTCTGGAATCTGAATAGGCTGCAGAACTCCACCTGGTCTCTGATGTTCTGCCTTGACTCTTTGGCATGTCAGACAGGTACTGACATATCTGGCGATGTCTCTCTTCATCCCAGGCCACCAAAAACGTCCCCTGAGGTCTTGGTACATTTTGGTGGAACCAGGATGCATCGCATAAGGAGATCCATGTGCTTCCTCTAGGATCTTCCTTCGGAGCTCTTCTTGGTTCGGAACACATAAGCGGTCACCGTAGTACAGTGTCCCATTATCTGATAGGCGAAATTCTCCATTTTCGGCTTCTGCTATCCCCTGCTTGATTTTCTGAAGGTCAGGATCTTGATCCTGTGCCATCTGGATGTCTTCAATCAGGGTTGACACTAATGTCAAAGTGGAGAGCTGCCCAACTAAATTTCCAGTCCGAACTCTGATAACTCTTTCCGAAGGGGCTGTGACATCGTGGACAAAGCTAGTAGGGTGGCACTAGATTTCTTGCTAAGCGCGTCTGCCACCTTATTAGCTTTACCTGGATGGTAGAGGATGTCAATGTCATAATCCTTGACTAGCTCAAGCCACCTGCGTTGTCTCATGTTCAGATCCTTCTGAGTAAAGAAATACTTTAGACTCTGATGATCTGTGAAAATCCTACACTGAGCTCCGTATAAGTAATGCCTCCAAATCTTGAGAGCGAACACTACTGCAGCTAGCTCAAGGTCATGGGTAGGGTAATTCTTCTCATAATCCTTGAGTTGTCTAGAGGCATAGGCAATAACCTTGCCATTCTGCATCAGCACTGCTCCAAGTCCTAATTTAGACGCATCGCTATATATGTCAAAGCTGTCAGTGGTCTCTGGAAGAGTCAGGATGGGAGCACTAGTCAATCTTCTCTTTAATTCTGTAAAACTATTCTCGCAGTCCTCTGTCCACTAAAACTTTCTGTTCTTTCTGGTAAGAGCTGTCAGTGGGGAGGCTATTCTGGAGAAATTCTCTACGAACTTCCTGTAGTAACCGGCTAGACCCAGAAAACTTCTGATCTCACTGGCATTCTTCGGTCTGATCCAGTTACTTACTGTTTCTATTTTGCTGGGGTCTACCATCACCCCTTCTTTAGAGATGATGTGACCTAGAAAAGACACCTGATCAAGCCAGAATTCACATTTTGAGAATTTTGCATACAGCTGGCTCTGCTGAAGGATCTGCAATACTGTCCTAAGATGCTCAGCATGTTCCTCCTGAGTTCCTGAGTAGATAAGAATGTCATCAATGAAGACGATGACAAACTTATCTAAGTACTCCCTGAATACTCTGTTCATGAGGTCCATAAATGTCGCTGGAGCATTTGTGACCCCAAAAGGCATGACTACAAACTCGTAGTGCCCATATTTGGTTCTGAAAGCTGCCTTGGGGATGTCATCTTCCTTAACTTTCACCTGGTGATATTCCGATCTCACGTCTATTTTTGAGAACACTGCTGCTCCCTTTAGCTGATCGAACAAGTCGTCAATTCTTGGCAAGGGATACTTGTTATTGATGGTGACTTGATTCAAGGCCCGGTAATCTATACACAAGCGCATGGACCCGTCTTTCTTCTTCACAAACAATACGGGAGCTCCCCAAGGTGAATGATTAGGGCGTATGAAGCCCTTGTCGAGCAACTCTTGTAGTTGCTCCTGAAGTTCTCTTAATTTTACTGGAGTCATACGGTATGGTGCTTTTGAAATGGGATTGGTACCTGGAATGAGATCTATTTCAAACTCTACCTCCCTGTCTAGCGCTAAGCCTGGTAACTCGTTAGGGAAGACTGCTGGGTAGTCACATACCACTGGGACCTCTTCTAGCTTTTGGTCCTTCTCTTGTTCGGTATTGACTACATGTGCTAGAAATCCGGTACATCCTGAATCCAGCAGTTTCTGTGCTTTTAAAGCTGAGAGAAATTTCTTGGCTTTTCTCTTGGGTTCTCCGATGTATTCAAACTGCACTCCTTCTTCAGGTTGGAATATGACTTTCCTTTTACGGCATTCTATGGAGGCACCGTACTTGATTAGGAAGTCCATTCCAAAAAATGACATCATAATCTGTCATATCTAGTACTATCAGATCACCATAAAGCTCTGTTCCTGCTATACTGATTGGCACTGCACGGAGCCAGTGCGTGGACGCCATAATCTCTCCTGAAGGTAGGGTGGTTAAGAATTGGCCACTGAGTACATCTGGAGGTATAGTTAACTACTCTGCGAACGCCCGGGGGTTTCTGAGTTCCTGAACTGCCTTGACCTTTACTTTCTATCATGACTAACTTCTGCTGTTGCATGCTGTTCAGGTAGTGCTCGGTGATCAGAGCACTACTAACTAGTTCTTCTTAGGTTTGCGGCCTATAGACGCCGCTGGCCACATTCAATGTTATTTCTGGCCTTAGTACCTTGAGCATTAACCTGACTCGCTCTCGTTTAGTGTTGACCAGTTCAGGGCTCCGGCGAGCCAGTCTGTTGAATCTCTTCACGGCTTCCTCTGCTGATAGGTTACCTTGACGAAATTCAGTGAATTCATCATAATGTCGGTTAGTAACCCGCATATGAAAGAATTCTTTGAAGAACTCAACTTCGAAGTTGGCCCACATCATCTGATTTATGTCTCGCTTGGCCTTCACCCTTTCCCACCACATTCTAGCATCTCCTGCTAGGCAGAAGGAGGCACACTTTACTTTCTCATGTTCTGGCCAGTCTAGAAGCTCCATGGTACTCTCCAGGGTTTTGAACTAGGCTTGTGCATCCCACGGTTCACTAGTGCCTGAAAGGTTCTCTGGTTTGGGTTTCTGCCACTGAACCAGATATGCTTCTCTTCTAGCCCCTACTGCTGGGGCTTCTGGTGCTATTGGTGGGATTGGTGCTATTGGTGGGATTGGTGTTCTAGGTGGAACCTCTGTCACTATTAGGGTTTCCACATCTGGCCCTGGCGTACCAATAGGTGTGGCTTACTGATTAGCCCTTAAAGTGGCTATCTCTTGCTGTTGCTCAACTATCTATCTCTGGAGTTGAGCCACTATCTCCACGAGATTAGGTGGAGTCACTATGTCAGTTGCCTCCTATTGAGGCTCAGTAGCTGGTGCCCTTCTAGTTGGGCGTCCTATAGTCATTATCTAAATAACAGAGGTCATACAGTTCATATTCTAATCCTAAAAACATGCTATCAGATATAAACTAAGGTATTAAACATGCTTCCGTTAAACGCAAACAAGAACTGACTAGAAAACAGATAGCATGAATAACATGTGAATACTATAATTCTGAAAGCAAGAAAAATATAGTAATGTGAGAGATACTCTTACTTGGAAGCTGCAGGTCTGATACTGATGTGTGTGAGGAGGAAAGATGGAACTTGCTCTGATACCACTCTGTAACGACCCGCCTTCTGGTACTAAGCTTTAAGGCGGATCGCTACTAACTAACTGACTAATTACTGATTTCTAATAATGCTAAACCAACCGGGAGAATTTTAAAAATTCTTATTTTACTATTTACTGAACTAACAATTCATAAACATGTTGAGAGTACTAACTAGCCCAAAATAAAACAAAACTTTTATTTTATTACCTTGGCAGAATTCGATCCCCCAACCTCTGGGTTGCATGGCTAAAGCACTAACCAGCTGCTCTACACCAGTTTTGTTTTACACAGTACCAGTCGACTACTATATGCCAGTCGACTGGTCAGGCCACAGAATGTTTCTGTGCCCGATACCAGTCGACTGGTATTTTCCCAGTTGACTGGTAATTCTGAAATCCCAGTTTTCAGATTTGCTAGAATTTACCAAACTTGAGCCACAATGTACAAAAATCATATCTAACAAGCAGAATGACATAAATAAAGTTCCACGACTATTCTAAGACATTTATTACATGTTTTTGGAGGGTTTCTAGCATGTATAGCAACTTAGAAATCATAAAAACGACATGTAGAAGCAATAACATAAACGTGCCAAGTTCGTATCAACTTCTTATTGAAACCATTCATCATTCATATCTAAGGGCATTCTTAGCTACTACATGACATTCTATATGGTGCATATATCTTAAAACAAGCATATCCTATGTATTTAGCATGTAAATCAAAAGTATCAAGTTCTTATCTTTAAAGCTTAAGCATGGATCTAAATTACCATATTGCAAGTAGTAACTCATATCATTCAACATTCGCTAAGCAAGTATTAACACAGGTAAATAAACTACTTTAATATACTAGGCACCACAAATAACGAGTCTAATTAAGTTCATACATGGTTCACATAACCTATTGCGGAAAAACTAAAAGAAACATAATAAAGACTATTTCTATGCTTTGCAAGTTCCGAAGACTTTTATTCCAACTCCACCATCACACACACTTTGCATCAAGCCCGCCGCCTCCGCTACAAGTGCTTTCCTTTACCTGTATCTGCAGTATAAGGAAATGCAAACTAATAAGCATAAAGCTTAGTAAGTACCATCTGTGCGCGCATCCCTAATAAACCCGAGGTAGCAAATCCCGAATCCATTAGGGTTCTACTAGGTTATCTAAACCTAGGGGCAACTAGGAGCCCATCCCATACTAGGTTATCTAAACCTAGAGGCAACTTGGAGCCTATCCCTGGACCGAAGTCCGGTACAATGCCAACTGAAAATAAAATAGTCTTTTATACTTTTCTTTCCTCTTCTGATTCTTGCTTTTACTAAGGTTATCTAAACCTAGGGGCAACTAGGAGCCTATCCCGTTGGACCGTGGTCACAATCATAAACTGGAGCAAGAATTTCTATTCTTTAATGCTTTCTATAGCATTAACTGAACTGAACATTTTAACAAACACCTAATGTGCGTGCTTGTTCATAATTTACGATTTCTAATCGTAAAGCATAAATACAAGGAAATAAAGCATATGAAAAATCAACCGAAACTACTTATACTGCAGGTGAGGGATACTTACATCCTGCGCTAGGTTTCCTTACGAATAAAAAATCTGAAATTCCTGAGGGAACGTCGAACTACAACGTTCTTCTTGCTTCTTGGCGTTCTCCTCGCGTCTACGAAGGTCCCCGTAGAGAATAGGGCCTCTTGGGACCTTCCCTTTGTTCCCCTTTGTCTTGGGCAGCAAGAGAAGAGGAGAAGAGGAAGAAAAAATCGCGAGAGGGAGAGAGGGCGTCGGCGAGAGGATGTGAGGGAAAAGAATGAATATAAAAACCCTAAGTTTCCCTTTTATACTTATGGAAAAAATTTAACTAAATTTACCTTATCTATATTTCCCTCTAGTCTATTCCAACGAAAATTGGCCAGCCCACTTGGTAGCCTTAGTTTCCTCTCACATGAAAGGTCTTGGGTTCAAACCCCATTTAAGCTTTTTTACTACGTATTCTATTTTTATTCCGTTTTGCCTTATTTGTCCATGGAAAAATTCTATAAAAATATCCATAAATTCTAGGATATTTCTAAAATTAGATTTGAGAATTTTCGAGCGTTACAATAATTGTTATTTTGTTCCTTCGTTAATAAAGAACATTGTATCTATTTCATGCTTGAATGAAAAGGGTTATCATTTAACTTTTAGTAACAATTGATGTTACATAACTTTAAAAGATATTCTTTATAGGACCGGAACTTTATGCAATGGTATCTACACGTTAGATTTATCCAGTGACGTTTTCAATATCGAAGTTAGCAACAAACGTGCTTGAATAGATAATCAAATAGACTCCTATATGTGGCATTGTCGTCTTGGCCATGTAAGTAAGAAACGCATGACCAAATTACACCGATGTGGAATTCTGGAATCATTTGAACCAGGTTCATTTGATACATGCGAATCATGCTTAAAAGGCAAGATGACCAAATTACCCTTTTCCGGAAAAGATAAACCAGTGGGAGAATTGCTTGGTCTAATACATACTGATATATGTGGACCAATGTCAACTCTTGCACAAGGAGGCTATAGCTACTTCATTACCTTTATCGATGAACACTCACGATTTGGGTATGTGTTCTTAATGAAGCACAAATCTGAAGCTTTTGAGAAATTCAAAGAGTTCAGAAGTGAAGTAGAGAAACAGCTTCGCAAAAGTATTAAGATACTTCGATCCGATCGGGGTGGTGAATACTTAAGTCAAGAGTTTCAAGATTATCTTAGGGACAATGGGATATTGTCTCAATGGACTCCGCCATATACACCACAGCATAATGGTGTATCTGAGAGGCGTAACCGAATCTTGATGGACATGGTTAGATCTATGATGAATCATGCAACTCTTCCAAAATCCTTTTGGGGCTATGCGCTTAAGACAGTTGTTTACTTACTAAACAGAGTCCCGACCAAGGTAGTCTCTACTACTCCATATGAGACGTGGAATAGTAAGAAATCTCATTTATCTCATCTAAAGATATGGGGTTGTCCTGCTTATGTAAAGCGGGCTGTATCAGACAAATTGGATGCTAGATAAATGTCTATTTATTGGATACCCTAAGGAAATGAAAGGTTACCAATTCTATCATCCCTTGGAACAAAAGGTGTTTGTTTCATGGCATGCTGTATTTCTAGAAAAAGAATTTCTTTTACAAGAAAATAGTGGGAGTAGATTGAACTTGAAGAAGTTCAAGAAACTCCAATAGACATTACAGAGACACCTAGTCTAGACCCACAACCAATAACTCATAATGATGAGCTATCAGTTGAACCTAAAACAACACCACTTCTTCATAGGTCTGATAGGACACACAATATTCCAGAGAGATATGGATATCTCATAAGTGAATCGAACAACGTGTTACTCATTAACGATGACGAACCTATCAGTTATGAAGATGTTCTGAAAAATTCAGAAAGGGATAAATGACTTGAAGCTATGAAGTCGGAAATGGATTTCATGTACAAAAATCAAGTATGGGACTTGGTTAACCCACCTAAAGGGATTAAACCCATAGGGTGCAAGTGGGTTTTCAAGAAGAAAACCGACATGGAAGGTAATGTTGTTACCTTTAAGGCTAGATTAGTGGCAAAAGGATATCGTCAGAAACAAGAAATTGATTATGACGAAACATATTCGCTAGTAGCTATGCTTAAATCCATTCGGATGCTCCTTGCCATAGCAGCTCATTATGATTATGAGATATGGCAAATGGATGTGAAAACAACTTTCCTTAATGGAAACCTATTTGAGGATGTATACATGATACAACCTGAAGGTTTCACATCGGTTAATAAAACCAAAGTATGCAAGCTTCGACGATCCATATATGGACTAAAGCAAGCATCCAGGAGCTGGAACATCCGTTTTGATGAGACAATCAAAGAGTTTGATTTCTCACAAAATCCTGACAAACCTTGTGTGTACAAGAAGGTTAGTGGGAGTGCAGCCGTATTCCTAGTATTATATGTCGATGACATATTACTTATAGGAAACGATATATCAGTCTTATAGTTAGTTAAAATTTGGTTGTCCAAAACTTTCTCCATGAAAGACCTAGGAGAAGCAACCTATATCCTTGGGATTAGAATCTATAGAGATAGATCAAAATGGTTGTTTGGTCTTTCGCAGTCTACATATATAGACCGAGTGCTAAAAAGGTTTAGCATGTCGGAATCCAAGAAAGGTTACCTTCCCATCAGGCATGGGATCAACCTTTCGAAGTCTATGTGTCCGAGCACAGAAGACGAGAGGATTTGCATGAATAAGATTCCTTATGCATCCGCGATAGGATCTTTAATGTATGCTATGTTATGTACTAGGTCCGATGTATCGTATGCTCTGAGCGTCACAAGCAGATACCAGTTTGATCCAGGAATGGATCATTGGGCGGCTGTCAAGACAATCCTCAAGTACTTAAGAAACACTAAGGATGTGTTCCTAATATATGGAGAAGGTGATATGGTAATACATGGGTATACAGGTGCCAGTTTCCACACAGATAAGGATGACTCCAAATCTCAGTCTGGATACGTATTTATTTTGAATGGATGCGCAATAAATTGGAAGAGTTCCAAGCAAGACACCGTAGCGGATTCTACCACGGAAGCGGAATATATTGCAGCTTTGGAAGCAGCAAAGGAAGCAGTCTGGATCAAGAAGTTTGTCTCAGAACTTGGTGTGGTTCCAACCATTGATGAAGCAATACCGATTTACTGCGACAACAATGGAGCTATTGCACATACGAAGGAACCAAGGTCTCATCAGCGATCCAAACATATGCTTCGCCGCTATCATCTGATCAGAGAGATTATAAGTAGGAATGATATACAAATTGAGAAAATTCCCACTGAAAGGAATTTAGCGGATCCTTTAACTAAGGCCTTGCCTTAAAGCAAGTTTGAGGGTCATGTTAGAGTTTGTTGTATTGGGTACCGTAGCGATTGGCATTAGGCCAAGTGGGAGTTTGTTAGTGATATGAGAGAAGTGTCCTAAGGTAATCGCCTTATGATTATAATCATTTATTTTATTAAATGAATATTCACTATTTGAGTATACATGTTTGTGTATTTGATTGAGGTCTTAAACTCATTTACTGAATATCCGCAATACAATTCACAGCATGAGAGAATTTGTGATGAATTCACACCTAGTGATTATCTCTACATGTGCAATTATGAAGTATTGAAATTGTCCCTAGTCGATGAATTGATAAATACGAACACTATCAATTCTGTTGAGACTAGCATGGGTTATTCTCTAATCAGCTGATTCTCACTGGCTGGTGACATTGAGATGTCCGGAGATAAACATGAATGCTAGTTAAGGGAACTAGTTCATTGGAGTGACTGGCTGTAAAACTTCATATGGTAGTCTACATATAGATATGTCAGTGAAGGTGTTACTGCAGCTTAAGTGCGATGTTCCTTTGACTTGCGGTGTTCAAGTCATCTTGGTCATGGAGACTTATACTTTGACATCTTAAGCAAGTGTCTCCAAGGAGGTGTGGACCCAGGATGATTGGGTATAAGCCGAAGTGCCCGAAGATGTTTGAATGGCCTATAAAGGATTCACCACTCCTTGCGAGGAGATGTATACCCGAGGCCTATCGTCGGATTGTTACTCGAAGCCTCTGGCCAGAGCATGACATGTTCAAAGTATGAATCTCTTAAATACATGAGAGTAATTAGAATCCGTAGGACGAGAAAGCGTTACTTGGGCTAGGTGTGACGTAGTCAGCCTAGTGGGGACAGACACACATAGACCATGTCCTGAACCAAGTGGGTATAAGATGGTGAAGGGAATGAGGCACGATTCATTATAGCTGCTGAAGGGTTTCAGAATTGTTTCTGAGGTCAACCGTTGATCTTTTGATTAATTGGGGATCAAGATGTACTACTAGGTGTCACTCATGATCGTTCTATAATTGATTAATTATAGACGGCCAACATAAATCGAAAGCCTATTTAGTCACACGCACTACGAGTAATCCAAGGGATTTAAAATGAGTTGAAAATTGGATTTTTCCAATCAAGAGAGATTAAGTTTGGTTGAGCCAATCGAAAAGTTGAATCTAAATTTTTCAGAGACGCATCGGAAGCTTAAAATGGCTAAGTCTTTTGAAGACTTAATAGATGAATTAAATAAGTTTAATTCATTGGGGCTTGGCTTGGATGGGCCGGCCAAAGAGGGCCTCCATCCTCTTTGCTTGGCCGGCCACAACAAAGGGAGAGAACCAAGATTTTGGTTCAATTTATTAAATAAACCAAGTGTGGTGTGTTTTATAAAATTATGGATGATATAAATTTTTATATAATAAACCAAGGTTTGGTTTATTTTTCATGAAAATTAAAATGAACCATAGATTGGTTTATTTTATCAATCATGGATTGATTTACCATGATAAGGAAATTTATTCCATAGGAGAGAAGAAACTTGATTGATTTTTTATCATGAATTAAAATATGATTTTAACCATGATATAAAATCAAACATGGCATGATGGAATAAGTTATTCTATATTTGAGAGACTTGATAGTTGAGAGGCCACTATATAAAAGACCCAAGGCAAGGCTTGGGTAATGATCGTAGAGATGAAGGCATAGGCTCTCTCCCTTTCTTTCTCTCCTTCTCTTCTCCCTTTCTTGCCATGCGCCAACCAGCCCCAAGAAGGAGCACCAGCCGACCATCCTTTTGTTATTAGTCTTCCGACTTCTCTCTTGGTTTTTCTTGTCGTGTTCTCGGAAAATCTTGTAGTTCTCGAGAACACGAAACTCGTGGCTTTGCAAAGTCATCCCGAAGATACTCGGCGTGGACGCGAATAGAGGCAGAGCTTCTAAGGGACGCTTACGGTTGGATCTCGTCCCTTCCTTCGAGTTACGCGAGGTAATACGTAAATTAGTTTGTGTTTCTGCAAAATTTTAAATATATGATCATGTCTACACAAGATAAAATTGCATGCTTAGATGTGTGGTTAAATAATTAGAGAAATTATTTATGCTAAACCTTCCGCTGCACGTAATTATTTTTAAAATTACGAACCCGAATCCATGTCAACATGCACCCGATCCCAACAAAGTGCCCAAGCTCTAAGTGCTCATCTTCCTCCTAAACCCTAGCTCTATCTTGTAAGGAGGAAGAAGGTTTGTGAGAGGTTATTCACCACCGAGAAGGAGAAAGATTTAACAAGAGATTGTCGGGGCGTGATCCACCGAAGGATCAAGGGTTCATCCACCTCAATGACACACCGTGGAGTAGGAGCAAGCAATCTCCGAACCACGTAACCAGTAATGTGTTAGCATTGTATTCATTAATAGATTAAGTCATCGCTTATGCCAACCATTGTAGGAAGAGATTGAATTGGGTTGACTGAGCTATTCATGCCCCCTCTAGCCATGCCATTGATCACAACAGTGGAGAGTTCATTAACACACCAGAACAAGAAAAAGTTTCTACATCCGGATCTAATGAAGAAAAATATGTCATCTCAACGAGCGAAGGTATAACAATTTTGATTGTTAAAAATAAAAAAAATTATATCATTTGCTTCAAGTGTAGGAGAAAAGGGCATTATAAGAGGAAGTGTCCTAAATTATGAAGAAGAAAGTTCAAATGACACTCAAGGTGAAGGAGAAATCAAAAGAGACCAAAACCTTGATACGAAAGGACAAAGGGCACATTGTGTACTTCTTGTATAATAAAAAAGGACATTATGAAAATCAATATCCAAAGAGGAGACTTTTAAGTAAGAATAAGGGAGGAAACTCAAATTAAGAAGGAGCTTCTAAAAGTAAACTTAAGATACCATTAGTTAATGATATTTTTTATATCATCATAACCAGCATATTAGAAATAAGTTTTGTGATTTTTGTGTTATTATCATGAAAATAGAAAGCATGATAGTTCTAAGAATAATTATAAATCATATCATGCTAGAACAACTTTACCTAAGGATAGGAAGGTAAAAAATATTTTAGACAAGAACTCTAAGAAAATTAGACACATGCCTAAAAAAAGAAATATCCAAGGCAATAATGAAAAATCAAAATTTGAGGATTGAAAATCAAGTCTTGTGGTCCAGACATAATGAGCTAGAGAAGAGCCCTTAGAAAGATGGAAAATATATTTAAAGGGTCAAAGAAGTAAGATCTAGACTTAAATAGACAAGAGTCATCTAAGAGAGAGAAAAGTTTGGGATACAAACCTTAGTTCAAGAAAAGTATGATCCCATATCATTGAGTTTCATATAGCTCTGGAATTAATTCTAAGTCTAAGAGTCAAGTCAAAATTACCAAGGAGGTTATCCCTAGAGTTGACTTTGAGGAGACTAGTATGACTAATGCTTCTAAGAAGTCTAGAAAGTTATTAGGAACATATCTAGGGAAGTTATCCCTAGCGATTACCTAGTACACCCAAGGAGCATTAATGAGTATTGGGTTCCTAAGAGTGCTATTTCTTCACACTAAATGGGTATAGGGTGTATCAATCCTAATTGGAAGGATAGTTAACCCAACCATGGTAAAGTTGACACTCTTGGGCATTTTCAAGATATTGTGACATTTTGAAAATGAAAAGTTAATTTTTACTCTTAAAGAGTTTAAAATGTGCCAATAAAAATTTAAGAAATTAATATTAATCAAATTGGCAACATATGATAGAAGTCAAAAGTGTATCAAGTTGGGATTTTGGCACATTCAAGGTAGATAGAGACACCTATGTCAAATCGTGGATTTTGGCATAGAGATTAATTGATGGCATTAGATGGAAAATCTAGGTATTTACTTTGTGCTACAATTACTATGCTTGTGTGTCCTATCACATGCAATGACATCATGATATATACACATATTTCATCTTGTTATGTTATTTGATACATGTCATGTCATACATGCATTATTAAGTTATAATAGTCTTTCTTTTAAAAATAAACATTTGATGTATGTGATAATTATTATTATGCATTATTTTAATTTCTTAAAATTAAGGGCAATGTCATTAGTTGTGATCATAGGTAGGATAACCAAGTTTAAAAAGCCTAGTTAAAGATGCATGACCCCTTAATTTAGGGAAACTCAATTTATACATCTCACGAGAACTATAGAGTTAATTTATATATGTATTAAGATACATTAGATACAAGTGGGATGTTAGGAGAATGAGCAAAACTCGAGATGTTGATTTAATGCATCTATTTGAGTTTTAATTTCATCAAAACAAATGAATTTTGTGTTGACCAATCATGAGGAATGATAATGTGCAAGTCATGACATTTAGCCCATAGATCATGGTTATAACTTGGTTTTGAAAATGATTTCAAAAAAATTTTACAAAATCTTGGTGAATTCTATTGGTTGATGGAAATAACCATTGATTAGTTAAATACAAAGTTAGAGTGAAATATTGTAGTTATAAATGGTTCTCAATTTTATATCATTCTTTGAAAATAATATATATTTTCATAGAAAACTATTTTTTCATATAGTATGTGACATAAGTAATGTCTACATGAAATTTCATGATTTTTAGAAAATCGCATATTTACTTAGCAATTTTTGAAATTTGTTCTTAATTTGAGTTTGAAATTTAGACATGCCAATAGATTAATAATAGTTGCTAGTTGATTGGTACGTGTGGCAACAATCGATTGGCAGCTAACACTAATTCATTAACATAGGTTGGATTCGATTAGTAACTGATATCAATGGATTGGTAGCCGCTGTATTTGACTGAAATGATTTTATTTAAGTCAGTTAAGCCACGTTTAGATAACTTAACTATTCCTAACCCTTTGAAATGCTTAGATAAGTATTTAAGGTTAATTTTCTATAATATGGAATTGAGGGGGAGGATTAGATTTAAAGTTGAATTTTTAACTTTATGACTTAAATTTTGAGATTTTCTAAAAGTTTAGGAACTCCAAATCATTGTTAATGCAATGATAGAAGGCGGAGCATGCTTTAAGGAGGAGGTTCAACTTAAAGGCATGATTTGGGCATGAAAAGAGAAAGTTTGAAGAATGCCCAAGGTGGAGCATTATACATAATGGGAGGTAAAGAATCTCCATTGAGATGTTGGAAGGTTAAGATGAATGAAATTTTAGAATAAATTTTTGATGTGTGTTAAAGGAGGAGAATGTAGAATTTATGTTAGGAAACTCTCATTAATGCTTTGGCATGAAGAGAAGGAAGTTGAGCTATTGAGTTAGTATAACTTAAATATATTGTCAAACATTAAAAGGAAGAGATTGTTAGTGCAATCTATCACATATCAAAGTTGACCAAGTTGACTAGGCTTGGGTTGACTCGATTTTAAGTTTCAATGTTTGATCAAAATGTGAGAGAGAATTCAAGTAGGTCAAGGTTGATAAGATACTAAACGATGTTAGAAGTGTATGTGGGTCACGAAGGACCAGACACTTCACAATGCTAAGAAGTCTAAGTAGGTCTGGAGGATAAGACACATAACACAAGAGAAAAGTCGGTCAAGGTTGACCAGACACTTGGTGATCTGAAGTCCAATGGTAAAGTTGGCAAGAAGAAAGTTCAAGTGGGGCAAAGGTTGACTAAACATTTGGTGATCGAAAGTTCAACAAGAATAGTATAAGTACCCCGGGTAGGTTTTGATGTGATCAACAGAGTCAAGTTAGGGTCTGGGTAGTTGATCCTTATGTCTGAGTGTGCAAGAGCTTAGGAGCACAAGAAATCGAGCAAAAGACGCAGCCAACGAGAAGGATAACACGGGAAGGGAGCCAACGAGCTCAGTGCATTCGAGGGGCGAGAAGACTGCGAAAGAGTATACTAGTGGATGAAAAGGGCATGCGTGACATTCGAGGGATAAGAAGCCAAGGAGGAAGCTTGTTTGAGGAGAAAGCTAGAGTTGGGTTCGAGTGAGCACAACTCTAGATGATTGAAAATCACCCAAACGAACGAAGCTGAAGAAAGTCGACTCAAAGGTTGACTTTGGTGATCTTTGGGTCCGAGGTGCCTCAGTTGGCTTTGAGGGCGCCTCAGATCATTGGATGAAGCTTTGCTGCAATCTGTAACTAAGATGCCTCAGCTCGAACTTGAGGCACCTCAAGTCGAAAATGAGGCATCGCGGGTCGGAACTTTATCAAAAGTTAACGTTGGCTGCTGTGGATAAAATGTACCCATTGAGGGTGGTTGGATAACAACTATAGTGCCTCAATGTCACATCAGCACAATGATAACTGATCTTTTTGTGCTATAAATAGCCCCTAGAGCTAAGATTAAATTACAACAATTGTTATTCACTTTTCTAGTCTTTCTACGAGCTGTACAACATTTGTAAGAGTCTTCTTCACCTACAAAGGAATAGATAATCTTAGTGGTGCTTTTCAACACTTTGGATTAGCAACCTCCCCGATTGTAACCAAGTAAAATCTATCTAGTCTCTTACTAGTTTTCTTTTATGTTGTTTATAATTAAATTAACTTCTTAACTAATTTATTATTTTTGCTAAGAAAGTGTAAAAGTTCAAGTTTATTTTTGCAGGGCTATTCACCCCCTCTAGCTGGCCTGCACAAGACCTACAAATGGTTGGCAAGAGAAAAGTCTAAGTGAGTCAAAGGTTAACCGGACACTTGGTGATCGAAAATCCAACGGGAAAGTTGGTAAAAGGAAAGTCTAATTGGGTTAAAGCTTGATCGAACACTTGATGATCAGAAGCTCAACGGAAAGGTTAGGAAAAGAAAATCGAAGTGGGTCTAGGAGGAATGGACACTTGGTGAAGAAGCTCGAGCAGGTCAAGGTTGACAGGATACTAGGCAACAAGAAGCCGCAACTGTGGGATCGGTGTCAGTCGATAGAGAGGCGGGGGGAGGGGGGGGGGGTAAATATCGACTCGAACTTATTTGTCGAAACTTTGTCATTCGATCGTCTTTCTATCAATGTTAGTACGCATCGGAATAATAAAATAAACAGAAAGAAAAATAGCAGTAGACACGCAGGTTAATTTACTTGGTTCCCAACCCCCCAGGGTCAGTACGTCCAAGGCTTATGTGCTCGGCGTGAGTCCACTATTAGTCTCCTTTCCAAAATTTTCGGAGGCCGAGAATACCCATCTTACACTTTGATTACAATCACAAAATGATAAATAAATATAGCTCGTAAATAAAAGCAAACCAAAAAAATCTTGGCCAACTCTGGAAGTCCGAAGTGTCACGCACTTCTTCCTGGAGCCTCCTTGGTCGCAGAGCTTTGTCGTAGCACTTTTGCTTCACACAGAATCACTGAGTGGATGGAAAACTTGGTTATCTGAAGTGAGGGGTCGAACCCCTTTTTCTACTAGGTTCACGGGCGCCTCAAGGCTCTTGGGCGCCTGCCACGTGTGGTCAAAACTTCATCCGTAGCAGCTAAATTGGCGCAGGGATAAAGATCCCTTCCCAAGCGCCTGATAGCACTCAGGCGCCTAGGAAGCTCTCAGGCGCTTGGGTTACCAGGCGCCTGGGAACCCCTTTTCCCAAGTCTATTTGTTTTGTGTTTGCTCTCCTGTCTTACCTCCAACTCCATGTACCTGCAAGACAACAAAATACACAACAAACATACAAACAATCTTATAGCCTTAACTGATTGGTTCTGACTTTGGATTTCAACCGAAATCCTAGGTCGAACCGACACCTAATGTTCCCTTTCCCAGGGAATGCGTCCTCACCTACTCCACCCTGGAGAAGTTACCCTTTGCCAACCGGACCTCCAGTTGGACTTTTACTCAGCCTTTGAGAGCCCAGATCTTGGGATGTCCAATCTCGACCCGTCTCTACTTTTGTTCGTGATCCCCGCTCGGCTAAGTCTTTTACTTGGTCCCTTAGACTAAGACTTAGTGCCCGGTCTCCGAGACTCCCGGATCTCGAGACGTCCGATCTCGACCCGTCTCTACTTCTGTCCGTAGTCCTCGCTCGGCTATGACTCCGTTGCTCGATCCCCGACCAGGACTTCGTACGCCTAGCTTCACTCACTAGGACTCGGCTTCACTCACAAGAATTTTTTCCACCTAGCTTCACTCACTAGGACCCAGCTTCACTCACCAGGATTTCTTCCACCTAGCTTCACTCACTAGGACCCAGCTTCACTCGCCAGGATTTCGTTTACCTAACTTCACTCACTAGGATTTCTTTCCTTCATAATGACTTCTTTGCTAGTCATCTTGATCCTAACTAGACTTCTCTCTTCCACCTTCAAGTATACCAAACCTCAAGTCCAGTTTGGTTTAATCCCTTGGTCAAACTGACCAACCCTGGGTTTTATTTACTCTGTCAAACATCAGATCCTGTTTGGCTAACCCTTTATCAAACTGATCAAACCTGGGTTTACCCTACCAAACATCATGTCCTGTTTGGCTTAACCTTGATCATTTTGACTAAACCATGGTATAATGTTACTGCCAATCATCTTATCCTGTTTGGCTAACCCTTTGTCAAGCTGATCAAATCTGGGTTTACCCTACCAAACATTAGGTCCTGTTTGGCTTCACCCATGATCACTTTGACTAACTTTAGTATACTGTCAAATATCGAAACACTAGAGGTTGACTGTTCATAACTGATGCTCTTTGCACCAACACCAACAGGTTATGGATGACTCGATGTTGGGTAAAAGAAATCCTGGTAGGTTGAGATCTACCAGATACCAAGAAAGACGTGAATTTAGCATTGACAAGGTTAAATTTAGGGTTACCAATCGATTGGTGAGATATAACAATCGATTGGTGAACCCCTAAGCTCAGATTCAGAGTTTAGGGTTGGGCAATTGATTGGTGTAATCAATTAACCCAAAGCATTGATTGGGAGCTTATTTTAGGAGCACAGTAGGGTTCGAAATAGATTGAAGTAATCAATTAGCGTAAGGTAATCGATTAAGGTAATTGATTGACAGAAGTTACGCGAGGAAACAAATGTTTGCCAAATTGATTAGCCTAATCAATTAAGCATTGTCAATTGGTTGGGATAATATATTGACAATGATTTCTCCCCCAATAAAAGACTTCGAAATTGATTGAGTCAATCAATTGGAAGATGATAATCAATTGGTATGGCTCACTAATCGATTGGCCGGGTAAAAAAGAATCGTTTTGCAAGTTGAACGGTCGGATTTGACATGACAATCAATTGGGATTATGGCCAATCAATTGGGAGGTATTTTTCAATATGAAAGCAACCCTAGAAAAGGGGAATTCGGGATGATTTCAAGGTGTCGATTCTTGAGAGTTTGGAGACAAAGTGTTGCTGCATTTTCTATCACCAAGAGGCAATCTAGAGATGAAAAGGACAAGCAAATCAAGGTTATTCATTGTAAAGTCATTTTTTATTTCTTTTGTAATCTTGTTACTTTTCTTATTGTGTTCTTGTAAGAACAAGCTTGTATGAGATATCTCTGTCTCCAGAAAGTTTTCGAGAAGGAAAGTGTTCATAATTGACATGATCGCGGGAGTGAACCTAGGATTAGTCCCCACTTAGACTTTCTGTCTTGTGCCAAGTGTCCGATTCTTTATGTTCTAGTGTCCACGTGTTCTAGGTATTGTGTCAAGTGCCCGATTCTTTATGACCCACTTAGACTTTTCATCCGTTTCAAGTGTTCTGTCCTCCATAACCCACTTGGACTTCATCCATCTATGATTACTAATTGTCCAATCAGTCATGATCCATTTGGATTTCTCTTATCAATTTTCTGTTGGACTTCCCACTTCTAGTCAAGTATCCGATCAACCTTGACCTATTTGACTAATTCTCACTGTCAAGTATCTGGTCAACCTTAACCTACTTGATATCTTACTAACAAATTGATCAAACATCGAAATCCAAACTTGAGTAAACCCAAGCATGATCAACCTTGACCTCAGATCAATTGCACCAACTTCAATGACTTAAAGTCTATTGAGATCAGAGAAAGTTACATGAGGCAAACCGAAGGATCATACGATAAGGAATATTGAAGAAGTGAGGATGATGTTAAAGGGAAGTGGACTTCAAAGGCAAAGGTGTAAAGGATTGCACAAAAATAAGTTGTGCTCTTGAGTGCATCCGAAGGACACAGGGCTTGAAGAAAAAGGACTTCAAGTATGAGTAAGCTGCAATAGTAAGACTCTAATGAGTTGAGTGTTAAGTGATCTATATCTATTTGGACATGGACAGAGCTCAACATAGGCAGACTCAATCTTAAAAGGTCATAATCAAGGTTACCAGTCAACTAACAATTGAGAAACCCAATACCTTAAATATATTCAAAGTTAAAGGGATTAGCAATTAACTGATGAATCAGTCCACTGGGCAATCAACTGGGTTTGAGAAGCCAATGAATAGAATGATTCAATTTATAGTTGAGCCAACCCTTAGTAAGTTTCTAGATGACTAATGACCTATGTAAAAAGTAAAAAAGAGTTGTTGTATGATAATGGTCAAATCACAAGGGCCAACCGATTCGTGAAGGAGTAGTTGATTGTTGGATGACAAAGAGTCTTGCAATAGAATTCTAAAGGCTATAAAAGAAGGTTGAGTGGAGGCTATAAGAAAAATAGTGTTGGTTAAACCTATTATAAACCTTGTATTTTCTCCTTTGTCTTCCCTCTTATAACCTTTGTAATCTTGAGATTTTAAGAGATTTCTCCTAATTCAGTAGTTGACTAAGAAGGAAAAAGTTAGTAATTTTCTATGAATAATCCACCAATGGTTTATACATCATGTAGTAAGAGTCAGGGTTGTTGAACCCTTTTATATCTCTGTGTTAACGATTGTAAGTGTGTTTTGTATGCTTGTTTTATTTTTGTTGGGCTAATCATTCTAATATTGCTATATACAGCAGAGTAGTCGAGAAATGCACTTGTAGGTGTTTAATCACTATTCATCCCTTTTATACTTTTGTTACTGCAAAAGTATTTACTTTTCCATGATATGCTTGTACTTTCATCATTATCCAATATCAAATCCTTCCTGATATGATATGATATGATATCAAATTTTTTTCTGCCAAGTGTCTAATTTATCTCAATCTAATTTAACTTTAGCCACTGTTAAATATCTGATTTAACTTTGACCTATTTGATTCATTCAAATATCAAAATACATCCTTGATTTATCAAGAATAATTTGGACTTAATTGTACTAATAAATAATTCTCCTTGATTTATCAAGATCAAGTTGGACTTATTAATTGTATCAATAAATAATTCTTTTAAATAAAATAAAAATATATTTAAAAATTCAATAAGAAGATGAATAGTGAAAATCTTGTCAAACCCGACTTTTTATGAGTTGTTGTGGTTGAAGATGTGTTAAAATCATTAATCAAATCACATGGCTATAGGATTGATACAATATGTCGTACTCAAGGGCACATATAGGATATTCGACCAAGGGACTTAGCACACTAAAGTGTTAAGGTTGCAAGTCACGTTGAGTTGAGCATGAGCCAAGCCATATTCCTATGTTCCATTGAACTTAATTGATTGAATAGAATTCTAAATTTTAAGTTAATTTTTACATAGTAAACATTAATCCTATAATATTTAAAATTCATATTTAACCTCAAATATTTTATTAAAAAACTTACAAGAGAGCAGTGCGATTTAAATATCTTACCATCAAAGGCATGGGCAACACTAGTTTTATAATATGATATAAATATCTTGAACATACTGATCCTTTAATCTTTTAAAATTTCCATTCATTTTATAAAAAATTATAATTTTTGTTATTATCGACCAATTTATTTGCTCCTTATATTTTCTAAAATTTAACAGTTTATCCCTAGAATATTACATATTGATACTCTAATATTTTGAAAGTTTAGTTAACTCATAATATTTTATAAGTCACAAATTCTATATATTTCAAATTCCCAATGAAATCTTTAAAAATTTCGTTTCACCTTTAAAAGGGTAAATTTTCATAAACTCCCCACATGCTATTTCAACTTTACATGCAATCCCTACATAACTTTTTCTTTGCATACAGTCCCTGATAGGATTGACAAGACAGTTTGGTGAGTATTATTTGAAGAAAGTTGAGTATAAAAGTTAGAAAATTGAGTATGTAAGGTTGCATTCACCACATCAAAAACCTATGTACTCAATTTTCACTTTTTTATACTCAAGTTTCACTCTTTTATACTCAATTTTCACTGATGTATACTCAATTTTCATTCTTTTATACTCAATCTAGCAGGGAGTAAATGCAAAGAAAAACTTGTGTGGGGAGTGCATGCAAAGATCAAAGGGCTATTGGGGAGTATTTTTGTAATTTAGCCCCCTTTTTTAAAATTTTTACCCAAATGACATTTTTCCATTTAAGTTCTTTAAAATTTAATTTTACTATTAAAATTCAATTTTAATCCTCATAGTAATATAACTTTACGATTTGCATTATTAATACTGTTAAATTTTCATAATTTTCTTCTTTTCTTTTATTTTATTTTATCTCAAAAAGATAGAGTTTAGTATCTCTCCCTGCGACGTAATTTAATTTTTTTTCTTAAATACATCTATGAAATTCTTTTTTTCTTAAATACTTCTACAAAATATATTATAATTTAATTTTTCTCAGAAAATCATTTATTTAAGGGGAACTTGCCCTAAAATCCCTAACCATAAATAAAACTACCCTTTCAGTCCCCATATCAGAGTAAAATCATTCTCACTTAACAATCTATGTTTATTTGCTTAAACTCCCTCATATACAAATTTACCTAATTACCCTCTCATCACTTTCATACTCTCTCCACTTGAAACATTCTTCCTGGACTTAGAGTTATATTGACGGGCATTGAAGACAAAAATCGACGACCGCCCAAATTACTTCCGGCGAGCTTTGAAGGCAAAAATCGGAGAGACGGTAGAACCCGACTTTCACCGTGAAGTGCAGAGCTTAAAGCTTCGATTTGAAGTGCCTTTCACATTCAACCCCGTGAAGACCCATCTTTCACCTTCAACCCATGAATCATCGACGAACACCGGATTTGAAGAAGTAAAAATGTGGTAATCGCAACAACTAGAGGATTGCTAACGTGAAGAAGTAGTTATTCAAGTATAAGGTCGGTTATATTTTTGTACCTTAAATTTTGACCTATTTGTTATTCTTGTTTGTAGAATAAAATTAAGATTATTATTTGTGTATGTTTCTGTAAAATGGTATTAAAAATCAAAGTTTTAGTTCATAGGTATTGTCAATTTTGTTAAGTTGAATAAAATTAGTTTTCAGTGTTCAAATTATAATTTCCATGAATGAGTTTATATTACCTCTTCTTCAATTTAAGTAATGAATGAGATATCTATGTATTTTGTAGTGATTATCAATAAACTGAATAATGTACCCAATTTAAGCACTTTGATGTTCAAAATTTTAGAATTTGTACTTTAGGGTATGAATGAGTATATTGTTCTATTTTTTGTGGCGTCAATTTTGCTAGCTCGAATGAAATTAGTTTTGGTGTTAGAATTGAAACTTTATTATTGTGTTTGTGTGTTTATCTTCAGTTGATGAATTGAAAGAGATAAGTTACTTTTGTACATTGATTATTGATAAACTGAATAATATACTCAATTTAAGTATTTTGATGTCTATTTTTTTTATGATTTATACATTATGGTATGAATTATAAATAAATTAGTTTGGCTAAATTGTTCCTATTTTTAGTGGTGTCAATATTGGTAGTTTGAATAAATTAAATTTTAGATTTTTAATTGCTAAATGTGTTTGTGTTTTATCTTCTCTAATTGAATGATTGAATGAGTTATGTGGTGATTATGTAGTGATATCAATAAACTGAATAATATATTCAATTTAAGTGGTATGATGCTCAATTTTGTATGGTTTGTTTGTAATGGTATGACAATAACTTAATTTGTTTTCACTTAATTTACTTTTTATGCAGAAATGAGAAAAAAAACTCTTACATGGAGCACCATAGAGGTTAAGGGAATATCGATGATCAAAGATAAGGATAAGAGAGTAAAGAAAAATGAGGGAGTGAGCAAGAGCAGTAAACAATCTTATTCGTGTTGCTCTCCAACATATTTCAAAGATGTATTGGATGAAGTGTTACCGATTATGGGTAATAAGCAAAAACAGAGGATTAAAAGCACTCCACTTGCTCCATGGCTCGAGATGCCTGAGATGCTCATTAGTAGTACCAGAATTGATTTAGTTTTAAAGAGATTATATCTATTGCCTTCTCGTTATTTCTTATTTGGTGACAACATTGTAGTTCCATTAACTTCTACTGAGATTAGCATTATCCTTGGTTTGGTCCATGTGGGGTAATTGGTTGATCTAGATGCGAGCATGGAGTCTAAATTTGTTCTTAAGCTATTTGGAGGAAAAGTTGACAACATAAATAGAATCATGATTCATAATAATATGCGGTTATTAGCTGGATCAAAGAAGGATTCTGAAGTGGATTATTTTATTAGGATGTTATTTGTCTTCTATTTAACTATGTTATTTTTCCTATTAGTAACTATTCCACTCCTCGATTTATTATGTCCAACATTGATAATCTGACGAGGTTCTTTGATTACTCGTGGGAAGATGCAGCATATAGATTTTTGTGCCGCCAAATTATTTTACATATCGGTAATGACAAAGGAAATGGTGGTTGCAAAATGTATTTAGATGATTGTATTGTTGGTTTGATGGTGAGTTTTTAATTTTTGAAGTGCAATTATGATATATTTAATATTATTATATTAATCTCTTTATGTATTCAAGCATAGTTATATGAAAGAATTCTTTCATTTGGACATGCACGTTCTTTATATTGTTTCCCCCGATTATTTTTTTGGGAACAAAATAAGATATCGATCAAATATGATGTTGCAGAGAGATTATTTTCAAGAATTAATTTTAGTAGGATAAATTGTTATGTTTTTAGTATATTTTTTGTAGATATGATTGTAGAAGTGGCATTTTGTTTATAATTGTGAAAAGGTATTGGATATAGTACCATTTCCAAATGAGGAGATACTGTTAAGTGGCAAGCAAGTAAGTTCTTCCGTAAATATAGAAATAATAAAATTATTATGTTAAATAATGATGATAAGACATTATTTGACTATATTACTTATATTTTTCAGGTGACATTTTGTGTGAGAAGTTATGGATTTGCTAATACTCAGAGGATGATTGAACCAATTGTTGCAGATAAGAGCAATGAGGAGGAGACAAAAAAAAGTGAGTGACGATTTAGATGGGTGAAAGATAATTTTATCTTAGAAGATAATAAGATTGTTGAGGTTTAAGTTAGTGGTGAAAATGAACTTGCTGGGTTGCATAAGTTGAATGTGGAAATGACAACTACTAACATTGATAATAATGTTGATTTGATGATAAAAGATATTATTTCTGAATTGGATAAAGAAAATACAAGATTGGTAGGATCTTATTCGGAGAATGCTTCAGTTAATAAAAGGCACAGTGGTGATTGATTGAAGTAGAAAAAAAAATTCTGTGTCTATAGTTGATTCCGATAATGGTTCAAGAGAAGAGCACGTTTCGCATGTTTCTAGTAGTAACATTGCTACTTCAAAAGAAGAGAGCTGATCGTGTGCCGAAAAGAAAGGAGTCTATATTTGTGACTCCCCCTAGCTCAACACCAAAACATAAGAGGAAGGGAAAAAATAAATAGATGGAGTATAAATCCGAGATTCATTATTTTGAAATCTATTAGTTTTTGCATGTTATTATATAGTGTTGCTAACTACGTATAGAGTTTAGCTCACATTACTAACTATGTTGCCACATAGGTAAATTTTATAGTAGATGTTAAGGATAGCAAGAGTCCTGCCAAGACTACAATGGATGTATATAAAAGGAGAACCGATTTTTGTGGACATGAAGAAGCATCTGAAGAAGAGAGAAAGTTATTGAGAGACTTTCTCACTAGAAAATAATTGGAGTACGTTTATTTTCAATATGTGAATTCTTTCTAAACACTTATTTATCAATTTTGTAATGGAAATTATTTTTCGCTCCTCGCAGTGTTATATAACAAGATGAGTTCCTAAGCTTAACTGGATCTATATTCTGTTCTTTTTTATTTGGTGTGCCTGTTGATAGTCAAAATCATAAATGTTTATATGAAGAATATTAAAAAAACAAATCCGACTTATGGATTTGAGATTTACTGTATGGACACAAATGTGTAAATTTATAATAAATCGAGATATTTTGTAGTTGATATTTGATTTTACTTCTTATTAGATTAAGAAACATGATTATATCTTATTTTGAATGTGTAGAAAGAAGTATTACACTACTTGGAGAAATATAGAAACTATAGGCAGATATGCAAAACATATTATGGAGCTTTCCTTGAGAGGTTGACATTCACAACCAGGAGCGAACTACAAGAATTGAATGAAGATCTATTTAGAAGATGTAGATATATCATTTTTTCAATTAATGATGACATTGATATTTATTGGTTTTTAAAGCATCTGAAGGCAAATTCAGATTATGAAATTCAAATCATGATTCATTTACAGTTGGGACGGCTAAAGTTTATGTGAGTTTGACAATATTCTACTCCAATAAGTCTTAAGATAGCAATATTAAACCATTCCTTTTTTGTAGGCATGTTTTTTAGCTGGTTGCATGCTACATCTTAGAGGATTTGTCATAGTCAGTGAAGAGGTCCTAAAAGAACAATGTTGTCATCAAGGTGCAACTCTGGATTGTGGTCTCTATACATGCATGTGAGTGGAGTGTCTATCTCGTGACACAGATGATATCTGGAGGGTTCAAAATGATGTGAAAATAAACACTTATTGAACCTATGTTGCATCAACTATATTATTAGATGAGAATGGATTGATAAAAAATGAATTTGACTAAGATACCTTGTCGTTTGCTTCTTATGGTAAAGCAGATGTAGTGGACTTTAAAATTTGCCTTTTTGTGGAACCAATTTAGTTTAGTAATGTTGATTTTTATTCTGTACGAATGATCGACTTATGACTTAGTTATCAAGAAATTGATGTAAAAATTTATTTCATCTTAATTCTGTTGGTTTTTATTTTGTTGAGTGATGACAGATAAATGTTGGTTGTTATTTACATGCATGTTTCATTATAATTCTATTGACTTTGTGATTATCCTTGTACACATATTTTAGAACATCTATAGGTAAAATTTAGCTACAAAAAACATAAAAGAAGGTTTAACTCCTTCTAAATTCTATACCATTTAAACTAAATTTAGTATTTTTTATCCAATTGAATACTATCTACAATAGGTTTATCAATAATCTAAATTCATCCCAGGTGACCTTCAAAGCCTTCTAGTTCTTTTTCGATTTCTCCTTCTTCTTCTTTAGCTTTGGGCATTCAGATTTGGTTAGTCGGTCCACGACTACCCAAATCGCATCATGATCTCTCCTAGTCCTCGGCAAACCCATGACGAAATCCATGGCGATCTGCTCCCACTTCCACTCGGGAATGAGGATCTTCTGGAAAGTCCAGCAAGTTTCTGATGCTCTGCCTTAACCTGCTGATAAACGAGACATTTTGCAACAACCTCCGCTATGTCTCTCTTCATGCAGTTCCAACAATATGAACATCTCAAATCATGATACATTCGAGTGCTACCCGGATGAATAGCAAAACGTGATCGGTGAGCCTCCTGCAGCTACTCCTCTAAGACAGGGGGAGCCTCTGGTACACACAACCTCCCTCGGAAGTGTGTGAAATCCGACTGCTCCCTCGAAATCGCCTGGCTACCCAGAAACTGAATATGCTGGTCATTGGCCTGGGCCTCTCTGATCCTCGTCCGAATCTCTGACTGGGCCATCAAAGTCGCTAGCAGTCCTCTCTCTGTCCGAGACTACTCCTCTAACCCCAGCTCAAAGAAACTCTGAATCAAATCCGTGGCCATCACTCGGTGGCATGCCAAACAGCTCTAGACTTCCGACTCAGGCGTCGGCGACTACATTAGCTTTGCCAGGATGGTAGCTAATGGCACAGTCGTAATCCTTCATAAACTCCCTCCAGCTCTTCTGTCGGAGATTCAGCTCTCGCTGAGTGAATAGATACTGAAGGCTCCGATGGTCGATGGAGATCTCGAAAGTGATCCCATAAAGATAATGCCTTGAGATCTTCAACGCAAAAGGATAGCAGTCAACTCTAGGTCGTGAACAGGGTAGTTCCTCTCATGCTCCTTCAACTGTCGCGAAACACAAGCAACCACCCGTCCATACTGCGTGACTATTGCGCCTAGTCCCAGGAGAGGGACTTCAATAAACATAGTGAAATCACCCTCTCCAGATGATAGTACTAGAACTGGCACAGATACAAACCTCCGATTCGGCCCCTGAAAGCTGGTCTTGCTGGCTTCAGTCCATACAACTTCACGCCTTTCCTGATCAGGCGTGTAAGTGATGATGAAATGTTGGAGAACTCTCAACCAAGCATCGGTAATGACTAGCCAAACCCAGGGAACTGCGCAAATTGGAACGATCACCTAATTCACTTCAAACCCTCCCTGAGTCCTAAGTAAATCCCCGACAAGGTCCTTAATACATATTCCTATTTCCAATCATAAATTGGAAACGTCTAATATAACCCAGTGGATCCCTAAGGTTCAACCTTTATCTACTAACCTACCAAACATCTAACCACAACATCCGCGATATCCTTCCCCATATCGATCCACTAACGGAAACGCCTCAAGTCTCTGTATCTTCGGTATTACCTGCAAAACACACAAACCAAGAACGGTAAGCCTCCCTTGCCCCTTAGGTGAGATAATCAAGGAAGCTCCTCCGTAAATAGGTCAGAAAATTTTCAAACTATAGAAAACGCTAGAACACTCCTTCGGACATACGTCCGAAAATTCTCGAACTATGGAAACGTCCGAGAGCTAAGGCTACCACTGTCATCAGTACTGCCAAGTGACAGTAGGAAACCCTAACGTCCATGTACTCGGACCGCTAGCCCTGAGACGAGAAGATATCTGCAACCTTGTCGTCTCTGATGCTAATGAACCACCACATAGACTGGTTTGGTGGTCAACTAGTAACCACTCCTACTTGACAACCAACAGTCTACCTCTCGGGGACCGTCCTCTATAACATACACCAGTTACAGTCAAATTTCATCGGTGTCAGCTGCTAACACCCATTCCATCGCATCCCAGCGGATCCTGCTTCCCGATGTGCTATCGAGCATATCTAACACATACGAACTGTCTATGAGTCATAAAACCTCATAAACTAAAATAGCGTAAGACGAGTTGACTAACCGTCTTCTCGTAACCCAATATACTCCAACTCCGCCCCAAGAGGAGATAGAGACATACCATATCTCAAGAGTATCTCAACCCAATCACGAAATGATTCTTGGTTCCCTGACAGATTCCTCATCATCTTCCACCCCAAAGGTGGTCTACCCTCGTAAGTGATTTGCATTGCTGCACAAACCAGAAGTCCAAAGGTACCTTCTTGGTTATCCAAACCTAGTACGAGCGATAATCCCGCAAGTGTCAAGTCACTAGCTCCACACCTTTCCGGATCGGTACAAGTCACATTTGACTGTACTTTTTTGTTATCTAACCAAGCATAATGAATTCGAGGTCAAAAGTCCCATGGAACAGGATACATCTATCCTCTATCCACTGAAATGATAAACAGTGAATATCATCTCTGCTGCATCCAGCAGGTCATGTCCTCCAAACATACCATCTAGGATATCTATATGGAAATATATAATCCTAACCGCCCAAAGCTCTATGAGCTAAAGTGGATCCATCCTATGTCGATCGAGCCAACTACGATACGCAACCTCCAATAGGTTGTCGTCCAATTTAACCCTAACTTCCCCAACTCATCAGTCGGTACCATTGAAGAATCAAAATTCTCCACTATACAATCGAATTCACAACGTGTCATCCGATCATCTCCTTAGTCAACCTTGACCATAATGGTGATTTGGAAAAGCTTGACTAGGTATCAATCGAGCTACCTCCAAGTCAATGGATACCCACCCTAACATTATGGGAATTGATATCCAATCCCTCTCGGAAAATATCCATCCAACCTATCCAAGGTAGAGTGTACTAAAGAATAAGTGATACTCAAGAGATATATATCTACTATGATATACACCAAAATACCACAAAGATATATATCTATGAAAGTCATACTCATATTCCAGCTATATCGATCTTTTACTATCAGTTATAGTATATAGCTAGTACTACACTTCCTGCATCAATGCAGGTTATGTACTCACTCGTACCCTCTAAGTCACCTAACTCAGCACAAGCAAACCAGAAGTCTAAAACTCCCCGATATAGGAGAAATCATCACTGCATCGATATGCAGTCTCAATGTCTCACACAGTCGATAACAACTGATACTAGTATACAACTGGTATGGGACAGGAATTCTATAACTTGATTTCCTTAACCTCCGATAGGTTATTGACAGGTTCGACCCTTGTCTTCCGACCATATATCGGTGCTACTCGAGATTCAACATTCTCTGCATCCTAGACGAGTCGGCAACATGTCAACCAGTCAACTATAATCGACTCCCAACATGGTCGCAAATAAAACGGATCGACTACATGTCTTCCAGCCAAAACATATCTACGAGTACCTACCGGTCAAGAATATAAGTCGATATACAATCCCACCAAAATAATAAAATGTCCAACCCTACACTAGACAGTGAATACCAGAAGAGGTAAATGAGTCATGACATATACCTCGTGTCGCTTGGAGATGTCCCATCGCTGCCATGTCCCAATCACGTCTATCGAGAAAACGACTCCGACACAAAATCCGGAAAAGCACCCACAAGACCACAAGGTATTTCGAGAACTTGGCTCTGATACCAAATAAATTGTCACGCCCCAAAGAGCCGCTCGTCCGATACCGACCGGACAGCTACTCCCTCATCCCGGCAGACAATCCAAAAACCTAATCACCACGACTACCTCAGCCTGCTTGTACCGCAGCCTATAATGCTGGAACAAGTGTCTGTATAAAGCGGAAACGAAAACGACCACAAAGCTGCGTACCGGTACGACTTACGACAAAACCAAAACGGAATCGAGGCCTCCATGGCACACAAAAGTACAACTATACTGCCACAAAATGGATGACACAACAGAGCACAACATATGACAGCGGAAGTGAAAAGAAACAAAAACGAATAAAAGAAAAGGTACCAACATGTACCACAACAGAAACACAGGACACCCGCGGAAATCGTCTCGGAGACACGTGAACTGGGACAGGCTGCGGGGCAATCCAGATGATCATCCTGACAAGATAAAAATAGGGCTAACGGGGTGAGTCCTAAGAACTCAGCGAATACAATCTAATATACACAGGAAGAAATACTAGCAGTGAGCCACCGTCTATCTATCTATCACAATACTGAAGATAACTGCAGTAAAAAGAAATACAGAACTGAACCGTAAGCAGTAAAGGAACTACATACCTACCTGTGTCGATCCAAACCCGGTAGTATGCATGTCAACCAAGTGCAGCAATCAAGTGCAGCAAACACAACCAAATGCATCAATGCATAGCATGCTCATGATGCAACATGGGTCACCCCTGACGCCAGTCGGTGTAGGTCGCGGAAGCACGCGAACCGAGTGGGTAGGGCTCTGACCTGGTCTTCCCTGCACGAACAGACGGTCTATGAGGCGGTACACGCGAGACCGAATGGGTAGGGTCGGAGACCATAAACGTACCCCACCATCGGGTGGAGTAACGCTCTAAACGTTCCTCACTATCATTGGATAGGTAGGGGACCTGCTGCAGCGTCGGGTCCGCCAACGGGGCTGCACCAGGTTATGTGGCAAGTCTGACGGCCCATCTCGACCACTAGGGGAGTCAATGGTCGCCTACATATGCCCCTACATGAGTAGCAAGTACGACGGCCCATCTCAACCTCCAGGGAGTCAAAGGCCGTCCCCTATGCTACGTGCAATAATGATGCATGTCACTATCCCATGCATCATCCACTATCTATCCCTGCTGTCATCTACATGATATGCAGTAGTTCAGATAACCGGTATGCACCAATACCTAAATCCTAGCGTAAGGTATAAGGTATGATGTTCGCAGATCCAATAAACACAGTAGCATGGAACAGTAACCAGTAATCCCTCAGCATATAGCAAGTGTCGAAACATAGTACAGGAATAAAACTAACAGGTATCCCTACTACTATCATATCTAACTATGCATAGTAAAGGTACCCGCCTTGAGAGTGAAGTTCGAGCTCCGCAGGGAATCTCTTCATTGTTGGGTCTCCATATCCGCACAAATCAAAATCCTGTATCAAAATATAACTCAGCTATTTATACAGCGACAAATAGCTAAGTATAATCTAACCTAAATATTGAAGATTAATTAATCTTATTTAAGTTAAATCCCTACTTAACTCCAGTCCAGAACCGGTTCACAATACCAAAACCCATAATTAAGCTAATCCATCACATTATTCAAGAGCACCTATTAGAACAAACCTACTGTAAACACCAATCCAAGAACTCAAGACCACAATCGGGAAATTTTCTAAGTGAAACCACAACAACCAGTTCATCTCCAATTGACACTCACGACCAGAGCTCAAATCAAAACTTGAAAATAAGGCATCCATGACAAAGTAAACTGATAGGAGAAGATCCAGGAGAAACACCAAAACTTTAGATCAACCAACACAAACGGAAACCCAACCACGGTAGAAACACCAACTGAAACAGCAATAACTCCTATCCGAAACCAGCCTCTAATCATGATCCACACACGGAAAAGATGGAAACAAACTCGAAGAAGGAAACACACAACTCCATTCGATCACAAGGTGTTGTTCTAAGCAGCATATACTAATCTAACAGATAACACCACAATGCATCCAAGATTAGTACCGATAAAACCCAATCTTACCTCGAGCAGGGACTCCTCGCGCAAGGCTAGACGGACTGGATCAATAATCACAAAGAAGACTCCAAGAGAGTCTTCTTCTCTGAAGAAGCTATTCCCCAACCTCAACGGTGATCTCCGACAACCAAAACAGATTGTTGTGGTGGAGAGGCGGCGCCATGGTGGTGATTGGTCGGCGACAATTAACGTGCCCTAGCCCCTCCCAAAGATAGCACTTGACAAATCAGATAGAAGGGTCGACGGCGACCAACTCCCTGATGTGAAATCTAGCCGTCGGCTCGCGCTCACATAAGAAGAAGAGAAGGAAGATGAGCGGACTGTCACCGGCTTTGGCTCTCGATTGGGAACATGAGGAGCACAATCTGCTCCGCGATTGGCCGGAAGAAGAGGAAGGAGAAAACTTAGCGATTCGCTGCGCTAGGCTCAGGAAGGAGGAGAAAGGGAAAGAATCGGCTTGGCTGCGGCGAGTGAAGAGAAGAGAAGGGAGTCGAACGCGAGGCTAGGGCTTGCGATCACATTCGGAAATTAATAAAAGGTTACCATTTTGCAACCAGCCCCATCCAATTTTGGATATTTCCATAAAAGCCCCTATGTTTAAGAATCTTTGCCTTTTAGCCTCTAAACTTTTCGTATTTTAACAAGGTGAAAAGTCCCAACTGGAGGGTTGGGTGAAAAATCCTGGCTTGGAAGGTCAGGTCCTAGCTTGTAGGGCTAGGTGTGGAAAAGCCCTAACTCGGAAGGTTGGGTGAAAAGTCCTAGCTTGGAGGGCTAGGTGAAAAGTCCTAACTTGGATGGTTAGGTGAAAAATCCCAACTGGAGGGTTAGGTGAAAAAACCCTGGCTTGGAGGGTCAGGTCCTAGCTTGGAGGGCTAGGTTGGAGCCCCTGGATCGGTCTGGTGACCGATCCAGCGATGACTGATTGGTCTGGTGACCGATCAGGGAGTATGCGTTTCATCCACTGCTTGTCTCCTGATCGGTCTGGTGACCGATCAGGGAGCACACAGTGAGGTTGAGTTCCCCTGCTGATCTGTTCCTAATCGGTCTGGTGACCAATCTGCATCACAGTGCAGATCGTTCTAGAGAACGATCCAGCTTCGCGAGTTCCTCACTAAGATCAATTAGGACGGAGCCTGATCGGTCTGATCATGACCTGATCGGTCTGGTGACCGATCAGGAGGCTCCCTAATCGGTCCACCAACCGATCAGGAGGTTTTGGACTGCGAAACTCAGAAATCGCCTGGCAAAGGGTTGGATCGGTCTGGTGATCGATCCACAACCTGGGATCGGTCTGGTGATCGATCCAGGAGAGTCCCAAAGAAATCGCGATTTTTGATTGAGCATTGGGGATCGATCAGAACGAAGCCTGATCGATCTGAACCCATCCTGATCGGTCTGGTGACCGATCAGGAGACCCTCTGATCGGTCCGGTGACCGATCACTTTAATTCAAATTGCACTGTCAGACGCTCTGATCGCGTCTGACCGTATCCGATTCTCTGCGCTTAACATCTGATACATGATTTGCTGCTTGATATGCTGCCCTAATTCTCTGATTAAGCTGCAGGTGATAGGGAAGGATTCAAACACTCAAGGAGAGTCAATGAAGACCTTTCCTTGGAGCAGGTTTGTCTGTTTTTCCATCTTAGGTTGCAACGGGCGCTGGAGCTGGCTGGAGCTGCTGTCTGGGGCTGGTTTGAGGGAGGCTCAGGGAGTCTAGAGGAGCTCAGTGGTAGCTGGTGGTTGCAGGTGAGCAGCTGGAGGCTGCAGTGAGATGTTGTCACCAGGCAGTCAAGAGGGGAACAAAAGGAGCGGTGTGGAGCAGAGCAAGAAGAAGTTGTTGTCTTGGTTTTGAGATGCGATACTTGCTGCGTGCTTGTGCTTCTTGTTGATCATCCACTCTTGAGAAAGCTACTCTGATCTTTGAAGCAACCAGCCCTTGCTTGAGCACTTGGAGGAAGGAACAAGAAGCATTGAGTCCAACAGCGAGAAGACACGGGGAAAGGGTTCTTGCGTGAGATCGTCGCTGGGTGGAGCTCAGAGGGAGTTTGCTGTGTTCCTGTCCTTGCTAAGTGCTAAGTAAGATCTTTCTTGTGTTTCATTGTGCTTAAACCTATATCATTGATTGAAATGTTGTGCAGAGGTTACTCCACCGAGAAGGAGGTTGCTTTCTATCCGGTGTTCACCGGGGCTTGATCTGCCGACAATCAAGGGATCGCCAACCTTAAGGGCACGCCAAGGAGTAGGGGCAAGTTATCCCCGAACCTTGTAAACCCTCCTTGTTAGCGATCTTGCTAATTGTGTTAGTTTGTTATTGTTTTGAGTTTTTCTGCATACTCTGTTTTCGATACTTCCGCTGTGCTACTAACAAATTGAGTGCAAAATTCAATAAGTCCTTAAAGTCCAAGTGTTTGACTATATTCACCCCCCCCCCCCCCCCGCTCTAGCCATCCGGGTTCCAACAGTAGGCATCCACCATGGATGACCACAAGGCATTCCTTGGAAAGGCTTTTAGAACGTACTTCACAAGGTCGCGGTTCTCGACCTTTTAATCAATGGAGTAGAGACCGTTGAGTATCTCTTTGAAACGACCATGGAGTTCACTTACCGTCTCGGACTCCTTCATGGTGAGATTTTGTAGTTGGTTGAGGAACAAGTCCCTCATGGCTATCCTTGAGTCCCGGGTGCCTTCATGGAGTTCGATAATCTTATTCCAAAGATCCTTAGCGCTTGTGAAGGGACCAACTTTTATCAATTGGTCCTTGGTCATCCCGCATTGCAAGGTGACCACCGCTTTCGCATCGGCTTCTCCCTTGCGAGTTTGCTCAGCCGACCACCTTGAGAAATCAAGCTCCTTTCCCTCAGCGTCTTTCGGAGGGGTGAACCCCTCCTTTACCGAGAACCACATACCTATGTCGGTCTTGAGATAATACTCTATGCGAGATCTCCAATATTGGAAATCTGCCCCGTCGAAGAAGGGAGGTCGGTTGGTGCTGAATCCTTCTCTCATTGCCATTCTTTTTGTAAGCTCTCGGGTGTTAATCCGTTGAACAAAGCCCCAAGCTCTGATACCACTTGTTGGTGCTTGGATGGCTAGAGAGGGGGGGTGAATGTAGCCAGACACAAACTCTTGCTCTTTTAGGTTTTCTGCACTTGAAGGTTAGCAACAACGGAAGCAAACAAGCAGAAATAGAAATGCAGAAATGAAGAACAAACCAAAAACTCTAACACGAGGATATACATGGTTCGGGAATAACTTGCCCCTACTCCTTGGCGAGCTCGTAAAGTGGGTGATCCCTTGATCGTCGGCAGATCAAGCCCCGAAAAATCCGGATATTAAATGTCTCCTTCTCGGTGGACAAACCTCTCCACACAAATAGTCTCAAGAGATATGTATTAAGCGTACAAAGACTTAAAGAAGATCTTACATATCGCTAGCAAAGCAGAAGAAAATAGGAGAACAGTTCACCGAGCATAGCACAACACCACCAACGCAAGAACCCTAAGTTCTTCGATTGCTTGCTGATCCACTCGCAACTTCCTCCACAGACGCAAGGTTTTTGCTTTACAAGAGATCGCTTGAAGTTTCAGAATGATCAAAATGTTTCGCAAGCGAGATCTTCTTTCTCTTCTTCGCCAGCCAACTCTTAAACCTGCTGCCGATCGCCAGGTCACCAGACGCTCCTCTGTAGCTCACCAGCTACTCATCTGCAACAACCCAGCTACCCCTGACCTCTTCTGGACTCCCTAAACCCTCTCCAGTCGAGCCCCAGATCAGTTCATCAGCTTCCCAGCCGTTGCCAGCTCGCTCCAGAAGACGTTGTATCCTGCGAAAGGAAAACAACCAAAACTAACGTAGCGAAAGACTCCGGTTGACCCTCCTTGAGTAATCCCTGCATTACCTGCACACTTAGCAGATGTTTAACACAACAAATCAACTGAGAATCAAATATCAGAAGATTCAGTGCAGATATCAGTAGTGTTCAGAAGGAAATCAGAGCGTCTGACAGTGTTTTCAAATTAAAGTTCAGCTACTGATCGGTCCACAGACCAATCAGAGATGACCTTGATCGGTCATCAGGCCGATCAGGGTAAGCCCTGAACGATCAAGCTCCAGCCTGATCAGTCCACAGTGAGAAAACTAGGATCACAGACTTCTTGTGATCGGTCACACTGACCGATCACAGATCATGGATCGATCACCGAACTGATTCAACACTTGTTGGAGCTTTCCCCAGCTCCCGCAGACCAAAGCCCCTGATCGGTCACCTGACCAATTAGGTTGTGCCCTGATCGGTCTGGTGACCGATTAGGTCACTCCCTGACCAATCAGGATCCATCCTGATCAGTCAGGATGAGGAAGTCGCGATCTTTGATCGGTCAGATAGACCAATCAAGGTCTCTCACAAAAACCTACTGTCTCTTCTCTGATCGTTCACCAGAACGATCAGATACTCAATAGAGACATTTTGTTCTCTCCCTGATCGTTCACCAGAACGATCAGGAGCCGAATAGTAGGATTTGTTCTCTCTCTGATCATTCACCAGAACGATCAGACTTTCCTAGATCGGTCACCAGACCGATCCACAATAGGGAGTTCGTGCCAACTCCCTGATAGGTCTCCAAACCGATCCAGCGACTCCCAATTCAACTCTAAGTCAAGAGAAAGAGCTCCCTAGCCTTCTCTGACTCATCCTGGTCCCCCGGACCAAGACTCCGTGCCCAGCTTCACTCACCGGGACTTCATTGAACCTAGCTTCACTCGCTAGGACCTGGCTTCACTCACCAGGGTTTCGGTCACCTAGCTTCACATGCTAGGACCCGGATTCACTCACCGAGATTTCAGTCACCTGGCTTCACTCACCAGGACCCGACTTCACTCACTGGGGTTTCGTTCACCTGGCTTCACTCACCAGGGTTTCCATCACCTGGCTTCACTCACCAGGACTTCATTCAACCTAGCTTCACTCGCTAGGACCTGACTTCACTCACAAGGACCCGGCATCACTCACCGGGGTTTCGTTCACCTGGCTTCACTCACCAGGGTTTCTATCACCTGGCTTCACTCACCAGGACCCAACTTCACTCACCGGGGTTTCAATCACCTGGCTTTACTCACTAAGAGTCGTGCCCAGTCACCGACCAGGACTTAAACTAGACTTATCTTATTAACCTAAACTCAAATCGGTGTCAACACCAAAACAACAATCAGGGTCAGACTGCATCAACAATCTCTCCCTTTTTGTTGTTTGATAACCCAATTTTAAGTTTAGGTAATTGAAATCGAATTTCACTATCGTAGGAGAATCAGAGTCGTCCCCCTACAATAGTTATACTCATAATCATCCTAAACTTAACTAACCACACTCTTCTCCTTTGTCAAACACCAAAAAGGGTGTAGACTGGTTGTTAAGTTTAAAATACCTCCCCCTCAACCCAGGGGTTTTGCCAAAATAAAATGAAAGATAGTGTTGAATTGCATATGAAGTCATATACAGAATTATATCATAGTCAAACACGTATATGCTTCATATGACAAGTAGTAACACAGCCTCATCAGACTGATGATTGATACAGAAAAATTCTGATTTAGTCTGGGACCTATTTTATTTCAGAAAAATTTCTGAAACTCTGATACGTTCCTGATCAGACTGCGTTAACAATAGGTATTTCCAGGAACAGGTTTGTTTCAAATCAGAATTAGGTTTGTTCTGTTGGAGCAATCGGTCCTAAGATGGTCCGGAGTGACCATAGGTTTTGATGTTTAGGCAAAGGGTTTAGGTTATGTTTTCCCTTGTGTACTTATATGTGTATGTTGAGTGTGCAGGTTGTACAGGTTACACATATGGACTTGACTGGACGGCCTCGGTACGGTGAAGGGTGGCATGGAAACAAGCTGGAGGCTTATGTGTGCACCTGAGGGACCTTGGTTAGCAGGGACGATGAGCTGATGGGCACGGACTTCGAGGCATGCGTGAAGGATGGCATGGATGCAAGCTGGAGGCTTGCGTGCATCCGAGGGACGGGAGCCGAAGATGAAGAGGGCGTGAAAGCAACAGTCGAGGTTGCGGAGGAGGAGTCAGTCGAGTCATGAGGGTCGAGTGCTGTGTGAATGTACTCAAGTGCTGTGTGAATGTCGTCTGATAGGTGGTTGGTGAGCTGGCAAATTCGAACGTTGAGAGTGTCAACGGTCGAATTTGCCTGGCACCAGTCGACTGCTCTGGGGGCAGTCGACTAGTATCGAGAAATCAGCCCCGAGTCCTATTTAAAGAGGACTTCGTGGTGGCTGAGTTTCTTGACGAATCTTGTCTTGGTTAAAGGCAAGATAGTAGTCTTTGTGCTCAAAGGTTTGCAAGGTGTTATGGTGAGGTTTCTCCACCCACAAGGAGCGATGAGAGCTAGCCGGAGGTTATCCGGAGAGTGATCCACCGACGGATTCTTGGATTAGTCACCCGACCGTGGTGGATACCAAGTAAAATCCTCGTGTTAGCATTGGTTAGTATTTGTTTGATTATTTTTATTGTATATTCCACTGTGCAAACTAACCGTGTAGGTAGAAAAGGGTTCGAAACGCTATTCACCCCCCCTCTAGCGGACACAAACGATCCTACAATTGGTATCAGAGTGAGGACCGCTCTTAATCGGACTAACCGCCAAGGGAGCACGCACTAGAGGAAGATGAACATGGAAGATAAGTTGGGGGAAGACATTAACACACCACCATCCTATAATCATGAAGAATTCGGCCTTTGGAAGACAATGATGGAAAATTGGCTAGGAATGGATTGGGAGTGTAGAATGACCATTGAAGACCCATTCGAAATCCCCAAGGACAAGCATGGCAAGAAGCTTCGCCCTAGATATTGGACAAGTGAACAACAAGAACAAGCTAGGGCCAACACGAAGGTAATAAATATTTTGATTAATATCTTGCCTACTAATGTGATAAGTTGTGTAGGAGATTACAAAAGCGCACATGACTTATGGAAGAAATTGAAAGAAGTTCACAAGAACTCTACACAAGTTAAATTAGTGGAAGAGCATGATGAAATAAGTTCAAGGGTCCAAGAGGACCAAAATGAAGAATTGTCTATGCCATCAAGTGAGGAATTAAGCGAAAGATCATCCACCTCCTCAAGAGAAGAAGAAGAGACATCAATTTCAAGAATTGAGGGGGAGGAGAGACCCTCATCTACACTGTTGGGACCAGGTGCATGTTGACAAGGATATGGGTTCGTAAAATTTTAGATTTTTACGTGCAGCGGAAGAATTAGCATAAAATAATTTCTTAAATTATTTTTAACCACGTATCTAGCATGCGACCTTATGATGTGTGGACATGATCATAAATTAAAATTTTGCAGAAAAAGTAAAATAATTTACTTTGTACCTCGCGTAACTCGAAGAAAGGGACGAGATCCAACCATAGCGTCCCTTGGAAGCTCCGCCTCTATTCGCGTCCACGCCGAGTTCTCTTCGGGATGACTTCGCAAAGTCACGAGTTTTGTGCCAACGAGAACTACTAGATTCTCTAAAGGCACAACTAGAAGATCAAGAGAGAAGAAAGGAAACTAACCACCAAGAAACGGAATCTAATTCCGGGAAGGAAGGAGTTGCTATCCGCTTCTTCTTCTTCTTCTTTGGCTCCTCCTTGGTGGATGTTGCTCACGCCAACCCTAGGAAGGGGAGGGTGGTGCGTCGGCCCTAGGTGGAGTGGACGCCGGCCCTAGGGTGAGCAAAGGGGGTGCCGGCCCTAGGAGGAAAGGAGAAGGAGAGGGAGAGATTAAAAGAGAGAGGGAGAGAATTAATCTCTTGATAACTCCATTGGGAATTTAAGGCTTGCCTTTGGTTCCTTTATATAGTAGCCTCTCCCTTGCCAAGTCTCCCTCTTAACGGAATTTTCATAAGAAATTTATCCTATAAATTTTCTTATGAATTATTCCGTTTAAGCCAAGTTTTATTATAACTAACTTTATAATAAAACAAATACATCTCTCCTTTTATTATGGAATAAATTTTACAAGAAATTTATAAGTTTTCTTATTATGGCAAAATCAATTCATAATTGATTTTATAAAATTAAAATAAACCATTCCATGGATCATTTAAATTTCTATAAAAAGAATAAATTTCTATAAACTTCTTTATATAAATTTCTTTATACAAATTTATTTATCCATAATTTATAAAACTAATCGCGCTAGATTTATTTTATTAATTAAACTAAATTAATTGGTTACTCCCCTTTGTTGTGGCCGGCCAAACCAAAGAGGGTGGGCACCCTCTTTGGCCGGCCACACCAAGCCAAAGCCATCACGAATTAAACTCATTTAATTTGCCCAATAAGCCTTCAAAAGACTTAGTCATTTTTAGCTTCCGTTGCGCCTCTGATTAATTCAGATTCGACTTATTTCTCTTGATCGGAAAATCTAATTTTCAACTTGTTTTAAATCCCTCGGATTACTCGTAGTGCGTGTGACTAAATAGGCTTTCGATTTATGTTGGCAGTCTATAATTCATCAATTATAGAACGATCATGAGTGGCACCTAGTAGTACATCATGATCCCCAATTAATCGAAAGATCAACGGTTGACCTTAGAAATTATTCTGAAACCCTTCAGCAGCTCTAATGAATCGTGCCTCATTCCCTTCACCATCTTATACCCACTTGGTTCAGGACATGGTCTGTGTGTGTCAGTCCCCACTAGGCTGACTACGTCACACCTAGCCCAAGTAGTGTCTTTCTCGTCCTTTGGATTTCTAATTACTCTCATGTATTTAAGAGACTCATACTCTAAACATGATATGCTCTGGCCAGAGGCTTTGAGTAACAATCCGACGATAGGCCTGGGTATACATCTCCTCGCAAGGAGTGGTGAATCCTTTGTAGGCTGTTCAAACATCTTCGGGCACTTCGGCTTATACCCAACCATCCTGGGTCCACACCTCCTTGGAGATGCTTGCTTAAGATGTTAAAGTATAAGTCTCCATGACCAAGATGACTTGAACACCGCAAGTCAAAGGATCATCGCACTTAAGCTGCGGTAAGAACTTCACTGACCTGTCTATGTATAGACTACCATGTGAAGTTTTACAGTCAGTCACTCCAATGAACTAGTTCCCTTAACTAGCATCCATGTTTATCTCCGGACATCCCAATGTCACCAGCCAGTGAGAATCAGCTGATTAGAGAATAACCTATGCTAGTCTCAACAGAATTGATAATGTCCATTTTTATCAATTCATCGACTAGGGATATTTTCAATACTTCACAATTGCACATGTAGAGATAATCACTAGTTGTGATCCCATCACAAATTCTCTTATGCTGTGAATTGTATTGCGGACATTCAGTAGATGAGTTTAAGATCCCAATCAAATACACAAATATGTATACTCAAATAGTGAATTTTCATTTATTAAAATAAATGTTTACAATCATAAGGCGATTGCCTTAGGACACTTCTCTCATATCACTAACAAACTCCCACTTGGCCTAATGCCAATCGCTACGGTATCCAATACCACAGGCTCTAACATGACCCTCAAACTTGTTCTGAGGCAAGGCCTTAGTCAAAGGATCCGCTAAATTCCTTTCAGTGGGAATTTTCTCAATTTGTATATCATTCCTACTTATAATCTCTCTGATTAGATGATAGCGGCGAAGCACGTGTTTGGATCGCTGATGAGACCTTGGTTCCTTTGCTTGTGCAATAGCTCCATTGTTGTCGCAGTAAACCGGCACTGCTTCATCAATGGTTGGAGCCACACCAAGTTCGGAGACAAACTTCTTGATCCAGACTGCTTCCTTTACTGCTTCCGAAGCTGCGATATATTCTGCTTCCGTGGTAGAATCCGCTACGGTGTCTTGTTTGGAACTTTTCCAACTTATTGCGCCTCCATTCAAAGTAAATACGTATCCAGACTGAGATTTGGAGTCATCCTTATCTGTCTGGAAACTGGCATCTGTATACCCACGTATTACCATATCTCCTTCTCCATATATTAGGAACACATCCTTAGTTCTTCTTAAGTACTTAAGGATTGTCTTGACAGCCGCCCAATGATCCATTCCTGGATCCGACTGGTATCTGCTGGTGACGCTCAAAGCATACAATACATCGGGCCTTATACATAACATAGCATACATGATAGATCCTATCGCGGATGCATAAGGAATCTTATTCATGCAAATCCTCTCGTCTTCTGTGCGCGAACACATAGACTTTGAAAGGTTGATCCCATGCCTGATGGGAAGGTAGCCTTTCTTGGATTCCGACATGCTAAACCTTTTTAGCACTCGATCTATATATGTAGACTGCGAAAGACCAAGCAACCATTTTGATCTATCTCTATAGATTCTAATCCCAAGGATATAGGTTGCTTCTCCCAGGTCTTTCATGGAGAAAGTTTTGGACAACCAAATTTTAACTGTCTGTAAGACTGATATATCGTTTCCTATAAGTAATATGTCATCGACATATATTACTAGGAATATGACTGCACTCCCACTAACCTTCTTGTACACACAAGGTTCGTCAGGATTTTATGAGAAATCAAACTCTTTAATTGTCTCATCAAAACGGATGTTCCACCTCCTGGATGCTTGCTTCAGTCCATATATGGACCGTCGAAGTTTGCATACTTTGGTTTTATCAACCGATGTGAAACATTCAGGTTGTATCATGTATACATCCTCAAGCAGGTTTCCATTAAGAAAAGCTGTTTTCACATCCATTTGCCATATCTCATAATCATAATGAGCTGCTATGGCTAGGAGCATCCGAATGGATTTAAGCATAGCTACTGGCGAATAAGTTTCGTCATAATCAATTCCTTGTTTCTGACGATATCCTTTTGCCACTAATCTAGCCTTAAAGGTAACGACATTACCTTCCATGTCGATTTTCTTCTTGAAAACCCACTTGCACCCTATGGGCTTAATCCCTTCAGGTGGGTTAACCAAGTCTCATACTTGGTTTTCGTACATGGAATCCATTTCCGACTTCATGGCTTCAAGCCATTTGTCCCTTTCTGAACTTTTCAGAACATCTTCATAACTGATAGGTTCATCGTCGTTTGATTCACTTATGAGAAATCCATATCTCTCTGGAATATTGCGTGTCCTATCAGACCTACGAAGAGGTGGTGTTGTT
>JAGFNQ010004712.1:47003-160350 GCA_024364735.1 Boesenbergia rotunda
GTAGGGAGCTTCAGCAAATATGTTCCGATGGCAACAGCAGCAATCTTTGCTCCATTTCCAACTCGCAAATCCGCTTCTCCCTTGACGAGTCTTCTTCTATTCCTTAGCCCCTGTATGTCATTACATATATGTGAGCTACACCCAGTATCAAGTACCCAGGTATTTGAGGAAATAGAGTGACATTCAATAACGAAGATACCTGAAGAGGACGGGGCATCGGATGCCTTCTTCTTCAAGGACTCAAGATAAACCTTGCAATTTCTTCGCCAGTGACCCTCCTTGCCACAGTGATGGCAAGTGCCTTTTGGTTTCTTTTCAGTCTTTTTGGCCTTTTTCTTCTTTCCCTTATTCTGTTCTTTGGCCTTCCTCTTAGAACCTTTCTTCGAGGAATCAACTAACAGTGCTGTCTTCTGATCCTGCTTTACAGAAGGCTCTACAGTCTTCAGCAGGTTGAGCAACTCAGGAATGGTAGTCTCCAGCTTGTTCATCCGATAGTTCATCACAAATTGTGAATAACTTTTGGGCAAACAATGCAGAATTAAGTCAATACTTAGTTCATGATCCATTGCAAAACCGAGTGTGTTCAGTCGCTCAATGTACCCCAACATCTTTAACACAAACTGTGAGGCAGAAGTGCCTTCCTGCATCCTAGAGGTGAAGAGGAGTCTGGAGACTTCGAACCTTTCGGATCTCGCCTGCTCTTCGAACAACTCATGAAGATGGAAGATGATGGTATAAGCATCCATATGCTCATGCTGCTTTTGCAGCTCAGGTACCATAGAGGCTAGCATGATGCAACTCGCAAGTTCAGAATCGGTCACATGTTTCTGATAGGCCACTAACTGGTCTGGAGTTGCACCTCTGGAGGAGGTTGGGAAGTTGATCTTCAAGGACATAAGCAAGCTTCTCTGCCTTGAGGACTATCCTCAGGTTTCGAAGCCAGTCCATGAAGTTTGGCCCAGTCAGTTTATTGGTGTCCAAAATGGAACGCAAATTTAGAGAAGACATGATCGAGTGATTAACCTAGAAATACAAATTGAGCTTATGTGAGAAGAATGATTAAAGAATGTATCAACATACATAAATAAAATCCTATTTATTTTTCAAATTGAATAACCCTTTTTATCAATTCGGGAGATCGTAGGAACATCTCCAAATAGGTTGATATCCAACCATAGATAAGAACCACCATGGCTGTGGCCATCAAGTTGTTCTTAGCTATGAAGGTAGGTAATTATACCGATTACATATCACATATATGTAACTATCACTTTATGCTATCAACTAATTGAATGTTTGCATAAATCATTGGGTTGTTAACTCATTAACAAGTATGCAACATTATACATAGCACCCAACTGCACCTCTCTTTACATCGACCTTGGCTGTGGCACAACAAATCGATGCTCCAAGCTTAAGGCTGACCCATTAATCAAGAAATAGTTTTAATATGGTTGGAGCTCATTCAACCGTTTAGTCAGGCTTGGATGTGTCCAACAACCAAAACTAAGGATTGACCTCTGACTCCAACTATATTATTCATAAACTAATTCCATGGTTTGAACATGTTGAGGTTCAAGCCGGGCATGGATGTGTCCATCAACCCAAACGAGAAACAAAACTCCGATTCTAACCATATTAATGGAAGGTGTTGGCCTTAATATTTTGTAAGGGGTTTTGGGTCTCATCCTTTCTTTTCTAAGCACATTCATGACATATAATCATGTCATGACTAACGATTTCCTTAATAAAGTATGTATGTGACTTAATTTATCAAGTCTCATTAATTGAATTAGGAATCGGATTTTCTAATTCCAATTTCATACTTTATTCAAGGAATTGTTTTGGGAAACAATTTCCTAAATTGTCATAATCAATTTCGGAAATAATATGTTTTAAGACTTTGATTTCTCTAAATCAAATCTTATTAAATTAAGAGACAATTCCTTAATTCAACTACATATTATTTTCATGAAAATCTCTTTCAAGAAAACTCTATAGGAAACCATTTTCCTAATTAATTTTGGAGACAACAATATGTAAGAGCATCACCTCTTAAATCATATTTTATTCATGGATTTAATTAATTACAACAAATCGTTTTCTAAGGGTGGCTCCCCGAGGCTCAGATACCCAAAGAAAAGTAATTTGTCGTAAATCCAATTTGGTCCGCTTCGGAAGCGTAACCAAATTAAACATGACAATTTCATTTAAAATTGGGAAATTAAATTACAACAACTAACTTTAAATTGGACGGCTCCCCGAGGCTCAATCCAAAATAAAGAATTTTGTTGTCAATTTAAAAACCAATTCAAATTTAATTGTCAATTAATTGTCCATAAATTTGTCTAGACTTTCTTGAAAGAAAGTGCCCAAAATTGCGAGATTTCATAATAGGTTTTCAGAATAATTGTAAGTTTTTGGTACAAAGAAAACTTACATATTTCAAAATTAGAAAATTTCTAAAATAGAAAATTTCCAAAATTGGAAGTTTCCAAAGATGGGAAGTTTTCACAATTATTATAAAATTTCAGAAACTAGAAAATTTCAAAAGTTTGCGAAATTTCATGAGGATTTCCAAACTTTGAAATTCCTAAATCTAAAATTTATTATAATTGGAAAGTTTCCATAATTGAAAATTTTCCAAAATTGAGATCATGACAAAGTTTTCCACAAAACAATTATATGATTATGTCGAACACTAACCGGCTCTGATACCACTGTTGGGACCGGGTGCATGTTGACAAGGATACGGGTTCGTAAATTTTAAAATATTTACGTGCAGCGGAAGAATTAGCATAAATAATTTCTAAATTATTTTTAACCACGTATCTAGCATGCGACCTTATGATGTGTGGACATGATCATAAATTAAAATTTTGCAGAAAAAGTAAACTAATTTACTTGTACCTCGCGTAACTCGAAGAAGGGACGAGATCCAACCGTAGCGTCCCTTGGAAGCTCCGCCTCTATTCGCGTCCACGCCGAGTTCTCTTCGGGATGACTTCGCAAAGTCACGAGTTTTGTGCCGACGAGAACTACTAGATTCTCTAAAGGCACAACTAGAAGATCAAGAGAGAAGAAAGGAAACTAACCACCAAGAAACGGAATCTAAATTCCGGGAAGGAAGGAGTTGCGATCCGCTTCTTCTTCTTCTTCTTTGGCTCCTCCTTGGTGGATGTTGCTCACGCCAACCCTAGGAAGGGGAGGGTGGTGCGCCGGCCCTAGGTGGAGTGGACGCCGGCCCTAGGGTGAGCAAAGGGGCGCCGGCCCTAGGAGGAAAGGAGAAGGAGAGGGAGAGATTAAAGAGAGAGGGAGAGAATTAATCTCTTGATAACTCAATTGGGAATTCAAGGCTTGCCTTTGGTTCCTTTATATAGTAGCCTCTCCCTTGCCAAGTCTCCCTCTTAACGGAATTTTCATAAGAAATTTATCCTATAAATTTTCTTATGAATTATTCCGTTTAAGCCAAGTTTTATTATAACTAACTTTATAATAAAACAAATACATCTCTCCTTTTATTATGGAATAAATTTTACAAGAAATTTATAAGTTTTCTTATTATGGAAAAATCAATTCATAATTGATTTTATAAAATTAAAATAAAACATTCCATGGATCATTCTAATTTCCATAAAAAGAATAAATTTCTATAAACTTCTTTATATAAATTTCTTTATACAAATTTATTTATCCATAATTTATAAAACAAATCGCGCTAGATTTATTTTATTAATTAAACCAAATTAATTGGTTTCTCCCCTTTATTGTGGCCGGCCAAACCAAAGAGGGTGGGCACCCTCTTTGGCCGGCCACACCAAGCTAAAGCCATCGCGAATTAAACTCATTTAATTCGCCCAATAAGCCTTCAAAAGACTTAGCCATTTTTAGCTTCCGTTGCGCCTCTGATTAATTTAGATTCGACTTATTTCTCTTGATCGGAAAATCCAATTTTCTACTCATTTTAAATCCCTCGGATTACTCGTAGTGCGTGTGACTAAATAGGCTTTCGATTTATGTTGGCCGTCTATAATTCATCAATTATAGAACGATCATGAGTGGCACCTAGTAGTACATCATGATCCCCAATTAATCGAAAGATCAACGGTTGACCTTAGAAATTATTCTGAAACCCTTCAGCAGCTCTAATGAATCGTGCCTCATTCCCTTCACCATCTTATACCCACTTGGTTCAGGACATGGTCTGTGTGTGTCAGTCCCCACTAGGCTGACTACGTCACACCTAGCCCAAGTAGTGTCTTTCTCGTCCTTTGGATTTCTAATTACTCTCATGTATTTAAGAGACTCATACTCTAAACATGATATGCTCTGGCCAGAGGCTTTGAGTAACAATCCGACGATAGGCCTGGGTATACATCTCCTCGCAAGGAGTGGTGAATCCTTTGTAGGTTGTTCAAACATCTTCGGGCATTTTGGCTTATACCCAACCATCATGGGTCCACACCTCCTTGGAGATGCTTGCTTATGATGTTAAAGTATAAGTCTCCATGACCAAGATGACTTGAACACCGCAAGTCAAAGGAACATCTCACTTAAGCTGCGGTAAGAACTTCACTGACCTGTCTATGTATAGACTACCATGTGAAGTTTTACAGTCAGTCACTCCAATGAACTAGTTCCCTTAACTAGCATCCATGTTTATCTCTGGACATCCCAATGTCACCAGCCAGTGAGAATCAGCTGATTAGAGAATAACCCATGCTAGTCTCAACAGAGTTGATAGTGTCCGTTTTTATCAATTCATCGACTAGGGATATTTTCAATACTTCACAATTGCACATGTAGAGATAATCACTAGTTGTGATCCCATCACAAATTCTCTTATGCTGTGAATTGTATTACGGACATTCAGTAGATGAGTTTAAGATCCCAATCAAATACACAAATATGTATACTCAAATAGTGAATTTTCATTTATTAAAATAAATATTTACAATCATAAGGCGATTGCCTTAGGACACTTCTCTCATATCACTATCATACACATGATCAAGAGGAAGCTTCCACATCATCCGAGGTTGAAGAAGAAGAAGTCAACCTAGTCTCCACCTCCACCTCCACCAAAGCCAAGAGCAAGTACCACATTACATGCTTTGGGTGTAATGAAAAGGGGCACTACAAGGACAAGTGCCCGAAAGATAAAAAGAAGGTAAAATCTACACTTATTTCAAGTTCTTTAAACTCTAACATAAAGTGTAGGATTGGAGAAACCCAAGAGAAGAAGAGGAGGATTCTGTTGGAGCAATCGACCCTAAGATGGTCCGGAGTGACCATGGGTTTTGATGTTTGGGCAAAGGGTTTAAGTTAGGTTTTCACTTGTATTTTATATGCGTATGTTGAGTGTGCAGGTTGTAGAGGTTACGCATATGGACCTGACTGGACGGCCTCAGTACGGTGAAGGATGGCATGGAGTCCAGTTGGAGGCTGGCGTGCACATTTGAGGGACCTTGGAGTGCAGGGATGATGAGCTGATGGGCGCGGACTTCGAGGCGTACGTGAAGGGTGGCATGGAGGCAAGCTGGAGGCTTGTGTGTGCATCCGAGGGACGAGGGCCGAAGATAAAGAGGGCGCGAAGGCAATAGTCGAGGCTTCGGATGAGGAGTCAGTAGAGTCGTGAGGATCGAGTGCTGTGTGAATGTACTCGGGAAGGGATTCAGCTAGGGACCAGTCGACTGCTATAGGGGCAGTCGACTGGTAGGTGGCTGGTGAGCTGGCAAATTCGAACGTTGGAGTGTCAACGGTCGAATTTGGCTGGCAGCAGGGGCAGTCGACTGGTAGCGAGAAATCAGCCCCGAGTCCTATTTAAAGAGGACGTTGTGGTGGCTAAGTTTCTTGACAAAACTTGTCTTGGTTAAGGGCAAGTTAATAGTCTTCGTGTCCAGAGCTTTGTTTGGTGTTGTGGTGAGGTTTCTCCACCCACAAGGAGCAATACGTGATAGCCGGAAGTTATCCGAGGAGTGATCCACCGACGGATTGTTGGATTAGTCACCCGGCCGGGGTGGATACCAACTAAATCAGGTTTTTAGCGTTGTTTTTGTTTGTTTTTGTATATTCCGCTGTGCTACTAACAACGCAGGAACAAGGGGGTTCGGAAAATCGCTATTCACCCCCCCCCCTCTAGCGGACGTACACGATCTAACAATTGGTATCAGAGCGAAGGACCGCTCTTGATCGGACTAACCACCGAGGGAGCATACGCTAGAAGAAATAGAAGGTGAAGGTCCACTTGGGGACGAGATCTACACACCACCGGCCTACAACAGTGAAGATTTTGCATATTGGAAGGCAAGGATCGAGACGTGATTCGGAATGGATTGGGCATATCGAGTTGCGCTTGAAGAGCCCTTCGAAGTTCCAAAGGACAAGCACGGGAAGAAGCTTCGTCCTAGATATTTGGATAAAGACCAACAAGAACAATTCCGGGCCAATGAGAAGGTAACAAATATTTTTGTTGATATATTACCTAATGACATCTTGAGTTGTGTAGGGTCATATCAAAGTGCATGTGAATTATGGAGCAAGGTGAAAGAGTATCATGAGACTCCTACAAAAATTCAAGAGCCTAAGGAGAAATGCCCCGTGATTCAAGAAGAGGAAGAAGAAAGTGAAGAATCGTCAACCTCCTCTGGAGAAGAAGAGGAAGAGGTCTCCACCTCAAGGATTGAGGGGGAGGAGAGATCCACTTCCATGCCGGATCAAGAGGAGGCATCCACATCATCAAAAGTTGACGAAGTCTCAACCTCCACCAAAGCAAGTAACAAAGATCACATTATATGCTTTGGGTGTAATGAAAAGGGGCACTACAAGGATAAGTGCCCAAAAGGTAAAAAGGAGATACTATCTAAACCGGGGTCCATTTGATTAAAATCTAACATGAATTGTAGGAATGGAGGAGCCCAAGAGAGAAAAATGAAGATTAGATGCTTCACATGTGGTGAGCTAGGGCACTACCACACCAAGTGCCCAAAGAAAGGTGAAATAAAGAAAATGGAGCATCTAAGGAGATGGGAGAAAGAAGAAAGAAAGAAGAAAAGAAGCCCACATCAAGGAGGGACTACAAGGGTAAGGGAGGTAATTCCTGATCCTAGATTAAATTGCCATTCATATTTAAGTTCCTCCATGAATGCTAAGAATCATGCCAATTACCCATCCATTAATATTAGAAATAATACAAATCATTCATCCATGCATGCTAGATTTCATGAAAATTGTCTTTTTGTGCATAACCATGGTTTTAAATATCATGATAGGAATAAGGATAACAAGGTAGATACATATCCTAAGAAAAGCATGCATCATGGTAAATCTAAAACCTGTGTATCCAAGGCTAAAGGCATTAACCTCAAGGAAGGGAAACAAATGCCTAAGAAAATGGGTAGTTCTAGGAATGTCCAAAGTGGGCATATGAACTACAAGGTTAAAGGTCTAGAGAGGGAAAATCAAGCCTTGAGGGCAAGGCTTGATACATTAGAAAAAGCCCTAGAAAGATTCACGGCTGGATCTAAGGGCTTAGACATGGTGTTGGGTAGTATAAAACCCAACTATGATAGATCGGGATTGGGGTACCGATCTAAGACCTCCAAGGGTAATGGAAAGAAGTATGCTGGGAAAGCATACAATCTTAGTAAGGAGGAAAGGTCCAAGGATGGCAAGGGAATGCCATCCAAGGGTAGAAAGAGTGACCTAACCAAGAGCAAGGTGTTCAAGGTTAAAAAGGTCAATTTTGTATGCCGAGAGTCACCGGTGGGACACCAGTGTGGACTAGTGTGGATCGAGTCACCTAGGGAGGTGGCTAAAGCTCAGAGCTCAAGGGGGAGCTCTAGGAGCCTTTGGGATCTATGGTAAGTGGATTCCAACAGTTTTTCTCCCAAGGAATTAGATGAAATATGCCAAATAGGATTGGGAGACTTGGGTAAGTCTTAATTCTAGGTTTTGGCACACTAAAAGGGGATGTAGGGAGAAAAAGGATGGAAATGGAATTATAATTAAAAGAAATTGGGTTTAATGTGAAAATACCATGTAACTTGATGCTACTAATGGATTATGGATGAGTCTGGGAAGAAGCATCAAGGTGAGGTCCAAATTAGAACTTTTAGGATAAGCTTATTTGATACTTTTTAGAAGAAGTAGGATTTCGTGCCAATCTTGGGATTTGGAGTACATTTATTTGGAAATATATTTTTCCCAAGTAGATATTGGCTTCACAAATCTCCCCACAAAATTTCATATTTTTTGGAGATTTGTAGAATTTTTAGGGCATTTCTGAAAGTCGGCTGAAAACTTGAAAATTCAGGTATCAGTCGACTGCCCCATGGGCAGTCGACTGGTCTCGAGCCCAGAAACATTCTGTGAGTTTTGGGAGTCGACTGCCCCAGGGGCAGTCGACTGGCCCGTAGGCTGAAATGGAAAATGAGAATGTTGGCTAATCAGAAATTGCAAATTTGGTTATGGGATGTGGTTAAGGATTAAAATTCTTGATTATGACTTCATAGTTCTTGAATAAAGTGTTATCCCATGATTTGATAGGAATTTATTGGATTTAATGGAAATCAAGAAGGATTGATAAGGTTCCCTAGGTATCTAAGATTTAGAGGTTGAACACGGAACATTGAGGACAATTCCATGTGTCGAATTATGATGGGTAGATTTGACAAACACATGAAATTAGAAACAAATTTGAAAGTTGATACTTAATGCAAAATCCTTAAGAAACTTAGATGTGTACCAAAACTCAAGCACACTTGATATTTCCATGATATCATATTTTTCTAGGATTGGGTATATCCTAGCTAGTGTGCTTGCAAACTTTAGAGTTTTTAGACTTTTGTTGAGTTCTTTTTGGCACTTAGGGAAAGATTGCCTCGGGCAATGCTATAAGAGTGTCAAAGGGGGAAGAACTCGGGTGTTGGGTGGTATATGATTCAACATGGTATCTAGGAGGTTAATTTGGGTAGAACTTGACCTGGGATAAATGAAAATTGGGAGAAGGCATGGGTAAAGGGGGAGGTTGCCTCTCAGTTGCCTTGATTTTTATTTTGAAATTTTTGGATTTTATGTCAAACATAGGAATAGTGATAGATACATGGGTAGATGTATTTTTCCCAAGTAAGTATGGGTACCACAAAGTTCTCCACGAAATTTGGGAATTTTTGGAGATTTATGGAATTTCTGGTGTATTTCTGAAAATGGACAGAAAAGACTGAAATCAGAGTATCAGTCGACTGCCCATTTGGGCAGTCGACTGCCAGAAGCTGATTTGGGTATCAGCAGCTGGTTTTGGGTCTAAATGACAAGAAACAAGTGTATGGGGGTCTAGTACACTATGTTTAGGATCATTGGGAATTAAAAGAACCAATAATTGGGATATTATTGGGGTCTTTCTGATGTATGGCAAAGGGGGAGAAATATTGTGTTTTAGTGGGAAACAAATACCTTTGCTAGAAACCCTAGGTTTAGGGGGAGCTGAAATTAAGGGGGAGCATAGTTGCTTCCTTCTTGGCGTAAGGGGAACCTTGGAGAGGTTCTTAAAAAGTCTTTGTAAGTCCAGTGTAAGGGGGAACTTGGGGTTGCTTCCTTCTTGGCGTAAGGGGAATCTTGGAGAGGTTCTTAAAAAGCCTTTGTAAGTCGAGTGTAAGGGGGAGCTTGGGAGAAGCTTTAAAAAGCCCGATTTGGTAGAAAATCCTAACTTGGAGGGTTAGGTGGTGAAAATCCTAGCTTGGAGGGCTAGGTGTAAAATTCCTAACTTGGTGGGTTAGGTGTGGGATGCCTTGGGATAAGATCCAGTTATGCATTGCATATGCATTCATTTAGCATGGTTTTTGCTACTTACTACTATCTTGCTTTCCTAACTTAACGGATTGTCAAACATCAAAAAGGGGGAGATTGTTGGAGCAATTGGCCCTAAGATGGTCCGGAGTGACCATGGGTTTTGATGTTTGGGCAAAGGGTTTAAGTTAGGTTTTCCCTTGTATTTGATATGCGTATGTTGAGTGTGCAGGTTGTACAGGTTACGCATATGGACCTGACCGGATGGCCTCAGTACGGTGAAGGATGGCATGGAGGCCAGCTGGAGGCTGGCGTGCGCATCTGAGGGACCATGGAGTGCAGGGACGATGAGCTGATGGGCGCGGACTTCGAGGCGTACGTGAAGGGTGGCATAGAGGCAAGCTGGAGGCTTGTGTGTGCATCCGAGGGACGAGGGCCGAAGATGAAGAGGGCGCGAAGGCAATAGTCGAGGCTGCGGATGAGGAGTCAGTCGAGTCGTGAGGATCGAGTGTTGTGTGAATGTACTCGGGAAGGGATTCAGCTAGGGACCAGTCGACTGCTATGGGGGCAGTCGACTGGTAGGAGGCTGGTGAGCTGGCAAATTCGAACGTTGGAGTGTCAACGGTCAAATTTGGCTGGCACCAGTCGACTGCCCTGGGGGCAGTCGACTGGTAGCGAGAAATCAGCCCCGAGTCCTATTTAAAGAGGACGTTGTGGTGGCTGAGTTTCTTGACGAAACTTGTCTTGGTTAAGGGCAAGTTAGTAGTCTTCGTGTCCAGAGCTTTGTTTGGTGTTGTGGTGAGGTTTCTCCACCCACAAGGAGCGACACGTGATAGCCGGAGGTTATCCGGGGAGTGATCCACCGACGGATTATTGGATTAGTCACCCGGCCGGGGTGGATACCAACTAAATTAGGTTGTTAGCGTTGTTTTTGTTTGTTTTTGTATATTCCACTGTGCTACTAACAACACAGGAACAAGGGGGTTCGGAAAATCGCTATTCACCCCCCTCTAGCGGACGTACATGATCTAACAAATTCGATGCTTCACGTGTGGTGAGCTAGGGCACTACCACACCAAGTGCCCAAGGAAGAAAGAGCTAAAGAAAATGGAGCACCTAAGGAGATGGGAAAAAGAAGAAAGAAAGAAGAGAATAAACCCACATCAAGGAGGGACTACAAGGGCAAGGGAGGTAATTCCTAACCCTAGATTAAATTGCTATTCATATTTAAGTTCCTCCATGAATGCTAAGAATCATGTCAATTACCCATCCATGAATATTAGAAATAATGCAAATCATTCATCCATTCATGCTGGATTTCATGAAAATTGTCTTTTTGTGCATAACCATGGTTTTAAATATCATGATAGGAATAAGAATAACAAGGTAGAAACATATCCTAAGAAAAGCATGCATCATGGTAAATCTAAGACCTGTGTATCCAAGGCTAAATGCATTAACCCCAAGGGAGGGAAACAAATACCTAAGAAAATAGGTAGTTTTAGGAATGTTCAAAGTGGGCATATGGACTACAAGGTTAAAGGTCTAGAGAGGGAAAATCAAGCCTTGAGAGCAAGGTTTGATACATTAGAAAAATCCCTAGAAAGATTCAAGGTTGGATCTAAGGGCTTAGACATGGTGTTGGGCAGTATAAAACCCAACTATGATAGGTCGGGATTGGGGTACCGATCTAAGACCTCCAAGGGCAATGGAAAGACGTATGCTGGGAAAGCATACAATCTTAGTAAGGAGGGAAGGTCCAAGGATAGCAAGGGGATGCCATCCAAAGGTAGAAAAGGTGACTTAACCAAAGACAAGGTGTCCAAGATTAAGAAAGCTCACTTTGAAGGCCAAGAGTCACCGGTGGCACACAGGTGTGGCTTAGTGTGGATCGAGTCACCTAGGGAGGTGGCTAAGGCTAAGAGCTCAAGGTGGAGCTCTAGGAGCCTTTGGGGTCCATGATAAATGGATCTCAAAAGTTTCTCCCTTAGGAAATTAGGTGAAATGTGCCAAAAAGGGTTGGAAGACTTGGGTAAGTCTTAATCCTAGATTTTGGCACATCAAAAGGAGAATTTAGGAAGAAAAGGTGAAAAAGGAGCTATAATTCACAAAATTGAGATTTAATGGTGGAATACCATATAATTTAATGATATAAACGAGTTGTGATCAAGGAGAAGTGGATGCATTGAAGAGAAGTGAGAATTAGCACTTTTAGGATGAGCTCATTTGATACTTTTTAGAAGAAGTAGGATTTCATGCCAATCTTGGGATTTGGAGTACATTTATTTGGAAACATATTTTTCCTAAGTAGATATTGGCTTCACAAATCTTCCCACAAAATTTCAGAATTTTTGAATATTTATAGAATTTTTAGGGCATTTCTGAAGTTCGGCCTGAAAACCTGAAAATCAGGTATCAGTCGACTGCCCTGGGGGCAGTCGACTGGTCCGAGCCAAAATGTACACTGTATGTTTTTGCAGTCAACTCCCATTTGGGCAGTCGACTGGTACATGAGAGTAGGCATAAAAAGAGGGAGTTTCGACAATGAGAAGTTACAAGATTGTTATGGGATATGATGTAGGGTTAAAACTCTTGGTTATGACTTCATAGTCCTTGAATAAAGTGTTATCCCATGATTTGATAAGAATTTATTGGATTTTATAGAAATCAAGAAGGATTGATAAGGTTCCCTAGGTATCTAAGATTTAGAGGCTAAACAGGGAACATTGAGGATAACTCCATGTGTCGAATTATGATGGGTAGATTTGACAAACACATGGAATTAGAAACTAATTTGAAAGTTGATACTTAATGCAAAATCCTTAAGAAACTTAGATGTGTACCAAAAGTCAAGCACACTTGATATTTCCATGATATCATATTTTTCTAGGATATGGTATATCCTAGCAAGTGTGTTTGCAAACTTTAGAGTTTTTAGACTTTTATTGAGTTCTTTTTGGCACTTAGGGAAAGATTGCCTCGAGCAATGCTATAAGAGTGTCAAAGGGGAAGAACTCGGGTGTTGGCTTGTGTATGACTCAACGTGGTGTCTAGGAGGTTAAGTTGGGTAGAACTTGACCTGGGAAAATGAAAATTGGGAGAAGGCATGGGTAAAGGGGGAGGTTGCCTCCTAATTGCCTTGATTTTCATTTTGAAATTTTTGGGTTTTGTGTCAAACTTGGGAATGATGATAGATACATGGGTAGATGTATTTTTTCCCAAGTAGGTATAGGTTCCACAAAGTTGTCCACGAAGTTTGGAAATATTTGGAAATTTATGGAATTTCTGGCGCGTTTCTGAAATTCGGTCAAAAAATCAGATTTTAGGCGTATCAATCGACTGACACTGTTGCCAGTCGACTGCCAGAGGCTGATTTAGGTATCAGCAGCTGGTTTGGGGTCCGAATGACAAGGAAAAAATGTATGGGGGTCTAGTACACTGTGTTTAGGGTCATTGGGAATTTAAAGAACCAATAATTGGGTAATTATTGGGTTCTTTTTGATGTATGGCAAAGGGGGAGAAATATTGTGTTTAAGTGGGAAACCAATACCTTTGCTAGAAAGAAACCCTAGGTTTAGGGGGAGCTAAGTTTGAGGGGGAGCATGGCTACTCCCTTCTTGGTGTAAGGGGAACCTTGGAGAGGTTCTTAAAAAGTCTTTGTAAGTCTAGTGTAAGGGGGAGCTTGGGAGAAGCATTAAAAAGCCCGGTTTGGTAGAAAATCCTAACTTGGAGGGTTAGGTGGGAAAAGTCCTAGCTTGAAGGGCTAGGTGTTGGAAAATCCTAACTTGGAGGGTTAGGTGGTAAAAGTCCTAGCTCGGAGGGCTAGGTGTTGGAAAATCCTAACATGGAGGGTTAGGTGGTGAAAATCCTAGCTTGGAGGGCTAGGTGTAAAATTTCTAACTTGGAGGGTTAGGTGTGGGATGCCTTGGGATAGGATCCAGTTATGCATTGCATATGCATTCATTTAGCATGGTTTTTTCTATTTACTACTATCTTGCTTCCCTAACTTAATCGTATTGCCAAACATCAAAATGGGGGAGATTGTTGGAGCAATCGACCCTAAGATGATCCGGAGTGACCATAGGTTTTGATGGTTGGGCAAAGGGTTTAAGTTAGGTTTTCCCTTGTGTACTTATATGTGTATGTTGAGTGTGCAGGTTATACAGGTTACACGTATGGACTTGACTGGACGACCTCGGTACGGTGAAGGGTGGCATAGAGACAAACTGGAGGCTTGTGTGCGCACCTGAGGGACCTTGGTTAGCAGGGATGATGAGCTGATGGGCGCGGACTTCGAGGCATGCGTGAAGGATGACATGGAGGCAAGCTGGAGGCTTACGTGCATCCGAGGGGCGGGAGCCGAAGATGAAGAGGGCGCGAAAGCAACAGTCGAGGCTGCGGAGGAGGAGTCAGTCGAGTCGTGAGGGTCGAGTGCTGTGTGAATGCACTAGGGAAGGGATTCAGCTAGGGACCAGTCGACTGCCCTTGGGGCAGTCGACTGATAGGTGGCTGGTGAGCTGGCAAATTCGAACGTTGGGAGTGTCAACGGTCGAATTTGGCTGGCACCAGTCGACTGCTCTGGGGGCAGTCGACTGGTAGTGAGAAATCAGCCCCGAGTCCTATTTAAAGAGGACTTCGTGGTGGCTGAGTTTCTTGACGAATCTTGTCTTGGTTAAAGGCAAGATAGTAGTCTTTGTGCTCAAAGGTTTGCAAGGTGTTGTGGTGAGGTTTCTCCACCCACAAGGAGCGACGAGAGCTAGCCGGAGGTTATCCGGGGAGTGATCCACCGACGGATTCTTGGATTAGTCACCCGACCGGGATGGATACCAAGTAAAATCCTCGTGTTAGCATTGGTTAGTATTTGTTTGATTATTTTTATTGTATATTCCGTTGTGCAAACTAACCGTGTAGGTAGAAAGGGGTTCGAAACGCTATTCACCCCCCCTCTAGCGGACACAAACGATCCTACATGTTCCAAGTATGATCAGTATGTTTCAACTATAATTGGATTGAATCGGGTTTGTTCCCAGTATGTCTTAACCATAAACCTAACTCTTCATAATTTCCCAATTTTGAACCAGTAAGGGAGTTTGCTAATCAGAATTGATCTGATCAGTCACCAGACCGATCAGACCACATCTGATCGGTCAGTGGACCGATCAGGTTCAAGACAGAAGTATTTCTCGCAGAATTGCTTGATCGCTCATTGTGACCGATCAGGCCAACTCCTGATCGGTCCGGTGACCGATCAGGGTCATCTGATCGGTTGGTGGACCGATCAAGTCCAAGACAGAAGTATTTCTCATAGAATTGCTTGATCGGTCACTGTGACCGATCAGGCCAACTCCTGTTCGGTCCGGTGACCGATCAGGGAGGACCCTGATCGGTCTGCGGATCGATCAGGGACCAAACAGACTTGCTTAGAAATTGTTCTGTGAGCTCATTGATCGGTCTATGGACCGATCAGCGCAACTCTGGATCGGTCGGTGGACCGATCAGATATCAGAGGCTATCGGATACGTTTCAGAAACTTTAGTTTCAAACTTTCTTTCGAATTCTGATACAATCAGATGGATGTTTATCGATCCTGGAGGTGTTCCCTCGACTAGAATTGATTCCTTAACAAGAATCAAGAGTCCTTATGGATTTAACAAATCAATTTACTCCAACCAATTTGAAATCTCCTTCACTTGGAATAATCAAACACATGAAATCAAGTTTGTATCAATAACAAAACTCCAATCAAGTTTCCTTGATTGGAATGTCCAAGTATGATCATGGAACCAAATACACATGTATTATGCATTGGTTTTTCCCATACTTGGTCAACTTAATGATTTTTATCTCGTCAACCTAATTCCTCAAGGGATGCATTAATATTTTGAGTAATTAGGTTGATCCTAGCATCTCACCCCATTTCTAGCAAACAAAAACATTTTGTTAAACCTTATAGTTTGTGTGAGATGTCCCCAAGTTGCCCGATAATTGTTGCCCAACAATTTGAAATGATCATGAAGGGTTTTCTTTTCTTTTCAATCCTATGAAGCACAACACATTCCCAACTCCCTTCGTAAGAAACTAAATTCATTCTCGGGGAGTGGTTTAGTGAAAATGTCTGCTAGGTTCGATTTTGACTCTACATGTGAGAGCACAATATCTCCTCTAGCAACATGATCCCTAATGAAGTGGTGACGCACTTCATTGTGCTTGGTCCTGAAATGATGGACTGTATTTTTTGTTAGGTTTATTGTGCTTATGTTGTCACACAACACTTGCACACCCTTGTAGGTTAATCCATAGTCCTCTAGTGTATGAATCATCCACAACAATTGCGATACACTCTCTCCCATGGCGATATACTCTGCCTCGGTCGTGGAGAGAGCAACACAATGTTGCTTCCGACTTGACCAACTTACTAGTGATGATCCTAAGAATGGCAACCCCCACTTGTGCTCTTCCGATCCAACTTGCATCCAGCATAGTCGGAATCGGTATAGCCAATTAAGTCAAATGACTCGGTACGGGGGTACCAAAGACCGACTCCAATCGTGCCCTTAAGATATCTCAAAATTCTCTTTACGGCAATCAAATGAGATTCCTTGGCACAGACTTGGTACCTAGCGCGCATACTCACAGCGAAAAGAATATCAGGGCGACTAGCTGTGAGGTAGAGCAAACTACCTATCATACTCCGATATTGAGTTAGATCAACGGGCTTACCACTCTCATCATTGTCTAATCTTGTGTTTGTCGCCATGGGAGTGGTTACCTCTTTAGAGTCACTCATATTAAATTTTCTGAGCATCTCTTGAGTGTATTTGGATTGGTGCACATGGATTCCATCTCGAGTTTGTTTGATTTCGAGTCCAAGGAAGAAAGTCAATTCTCGCACTAGACTCATCTCAAATTCACTCTCCATGTGTCTAATGAACTCATTCAAATAGCCCTTGTTGTTGGAGCCACAAATTATGTCATCGACATATACTTGGGTTACAAATATATTATCACCATCTCTTCGTAGAAATAGTGTAGGGTCTATTTGTCCTCTCATGAAGCCTTTTTCAATGAGAAATGTTGACAACTGCTCATACCAAGCCCGAGGTGCTTGCTTTAGACCGTAAAGAGCCATCTTGAGCTTGAACACGTGATTTGGAAATTCAGAATTCTCAAACCCCGGAGGTTGTTCAACATAGACCTCTTCTCTTATGAAACCATTTAGGAAGGCCAATTTAACATCCATTTGATAGAGTTTGAAGCCTCTATGTCCTGCAAATGCAAGCATCAATCGAATGGATTCTAATCGTGCGACGGGAGCATAGGTCTCATCGTAATCAAGATCTTCAACTTGACTATAACCCTTGGCTACCAAGCGTGCCTTATTTCTTACGATTTCTCCCTTATGGTTCAATTTATTTTTGAAGACCCATTTGGTTCCAATAATGGTGGTCTTCTTAGGTCTAGGGACTAAGTCCCAAACTTGGCTTCTCTCAATTTGACCTAATTCGTCTTGCATAGCAATGATCCAATCGGGATCATGCAATGCCTCGTCAATTTTCCTAGGTTCAATTTCTGAAATTAGGGCAACCTCATTAGCCTCATTCCTAAAGAATGATCTAGTTCTAACTCCATGATGGATATCTCCAACAATTTGATCTTGGGGATGATTAGAGGCTAACCTAGTTTACTGTGGCGTTGGAGGTGCTTCTTGGATGGTGTCACTAGACACAGGCTCAGCCTCAGGATCCGGCTGAGCTACATGTTGTCTAGGCTCACCGTCATCAGACTCATCAGCACCATCTCCAACACTCAGACGCTCATCCAAACCTAGTTTCCTAAGTTCGAATTGAACTCCTTCTACCTCTTCTGATTGATCAATTGCTTTTAGGATCTCCTCAAAAACAATGTCAGAAGATTCTTCGACCAATCTAGATTTTTTTGTTGTAGACTCGGTAAGCTTTGCTGACAAGGAAATACCCGACCAATATCCCTTCATCAGCTTTCGCTGTGAACTTACCAAGATGGTCCTTGGTGTTTAGAATAAACACCTTATACCCAAACACCCGAAGATGTTTAACTGTAGGTGGTTTTCCAAGCCAAAGTTCGTGAGAAGTCTTCCCTAAAAATCTATGAATGAGGACTCGGTTTTGCACATAGCAAGCTGTGCTCACAGCTTCAGCCCATAAGTAACTTGGTAAAGAGTACTCATTGAACATGCTTCGTGCAGCCTCTTGTAAGACTCGGTTCTTCCTCTCTACAACACCATTTTGCTGTGGTGTTCTAGGAGTGGAGAACTATGTCTATATCCTCTCCCTTGATAAAATTCTAAAAATCTTTGATTTTGAAATTCTCCTTCATGATCACTCCTAATTGTCTTAATTGTTGTTGATTTTTCATTTTCAATTCTTCTACAAAAAGAAATAAAAACATCTAGAGTTTGATCCTTATATTTTAGAAAATATGTCCAAGTGTATCTGGTATAATCATCAATAATCACAAAGCAATACCTACTACCATTCAAAGATATTATAGTGCTACAATCAAATAAGTCCATGTGTAGTAAATCTAAAGCAGTAGATGTACTTACAGCGCTTTTACCTTTGTGAGAAGATTTCGTTTGCTTACCCATTTGACATGCATCACAAGGCTTCTCCTTTTCATACTTGATGCTTGGTAAGCCGCGAACAAGTCCTTTCTTGGCCAATTTCCGGATGTTTTTCATGTTCACATGTGCTAATCTCCAGTGCCAAAGGGTAGACTCATCTTCTTTTGACATGAAACACTTGATAGAAGCATTAATAGCACTTTTAAAAGAAACTTGATAAATATTATCTATTCTTGTGCCTACTAGTACCGTGTCAAGTGTGTCATTTTGTCTAACTAGGCATTGACTTGGATGAAATTCAATTATGTAACCCGCATCACACAATTGACTGACACTTAGGAGATTAAAAGTCATCCCCTTGACTAGAAGGACATTTTTAATTCTAAGACATTCGGATATTTGAATGTCTCCTATCCCTACAACCTTAAGGCTACCATTGTTACCAAAAGATACATTACCTCTACTTTTTCTTTGTAGGGTAGTGAACAAAGATCTATCACCGGTCATATGTTTGGAGCACCCACTATCAACGAACCAAGTTGATAGATGCTCCCCCTCAATCAAAGCCTACACAATACGAAAAATGGAAGATTTAGGTACCCAAATCTTGGGACCTAAAGCATCTACAATGCATGACTTAGGCACTCATGCCTTGACCACTTTCTTTTGAACCCTAGAAGTCTTAGGTGATCTAACATGAGTCCTAGACATTAAGGAAACAAAAGTCGGTTCTTTAGGTCGGTAACCTATACCGACCTTGTTGTAAACCGCTCTTTGGGCGTTTAGAATCATATCCAAAGTCTTAGAGCTAGTTGAGAATTTCTCAAGAAAACTCTCGAGTCTCTCAACCTCAGTCTTCAAGGCTTTGTTTTCATCTTCTAAAACTTCAACATACAAATCATCAAGATCCCCATCCTTAGAGGATCTTAATTGTTCTACTTCTACTTTTAACAATTTAACCTTTTCTTTAGACTTCATTAACAATTCGGTTAAGCATGCAATAGTTCTATAGCATTTGTTTAATTCGGGAGAAATTACCTCTTCATCATCCGAAGATGATGAAGCCGCATTTGAGGGGTCCATGAATTCATCACTGCTCTCTACACCTTCAATGACCATGAGAGCTACATGGCGAGTGCTTTTCTCCTCCTTTTCTTCTTCGGATGAACTAGAAGAAGATTCATCCCACGTGACCTTCAAAGTCTTCTTCTTCTTTTTCGATTTCTCCTCCTTCTTCTTTAGCTTTGGGCATTCACTCTTGTAATACCCTTTCTTGCTACACTCAAAACATGTAACATTAGTCTTATCAACTTTAACATCACTTGTATTATCTTTTCCTTTGTATCGTCGGCTCTTCCTCATCATTTTCCTTACGAAATTAGCCATCTCGGATAAAGATGACTCGCTACCATCCTCCTCGGACTCGGATGAGGAAGAAGAGACCTCCTTCTCCTTCTCCTTCTCCTTCTTCTTCTTGGTCTTGTCCCCTGCCACAAGAGCAATCCCCTTCTCCTTGGGGCCTTTGTTAGCAATTTCGTGTAGCTCCATTTCACTAAACAAATCATCTATCTTAACAATTGACAAATCCTTGGATATCTTGTAGACATCCACCATGGATGACCATAAGGCATTCCTTGGAAAGGCTTTTAGAACATACCTCACAAGGTCGCGGTTCTCGACCTTTTCATCAATGGAGTGGAGACCGTTGAATATCTCTTTGAAACGACCATGGAGTTCACCTACCGTCTCGGACTCCTTCATAGTGAGATTTTGTAGTTGGTTGAGGAACAAGTCCCTCTTGGCTATCCTTGAGTCCCGGGTGCCTTCATGGAGTTCGATAAGCTTATTCCAAAGATCCTTGGCACTTGTGAAGGGACCAACTTTTATCAATTGGTCCTTGGTCATCCTGCATTGCAAGGTGACCATCGCTTTCGCATCGGCTTCTCCCTTGCGAGTTTGCTCAGCCGACCACCATGAGAAGTCAAGCTCCTTTCCCTCAGCGTCTTTCGGAGGGGTGAACCCCTCCTTTACCGAGAACCACATACCTATGTCGGTCTTGAGATATTACTCCATGCGAGATCTCCAATACTGGAAATCTGCCCCGTCGAAGAAGGGAGGTCGGTTGGTGCTGAATCCTTCTCTCATTGCCATTCTTTTTGTAAGCTCTCGGGTGTTAATCCGTTGAACAGAGCCCCAAGCTATGATACCACTTGTTGGTGCTTGGATGGCTAGAGAGGGGGGGGGGTGAATGTAGCTAGACACAAACTCTTACTCTTTTAGGTTTTCTGCACTTGAAGGTTAGCAACAGCGGAAGCAAACAAGCAGAAATAGAAATGTAGAAATAAAGACCAAACCAAAAATTCTAACACGAGGATATACAAGGTTCGGGGATAACTTGCCCCTACTCCTTGGCGTGCCTGTAAAGTGGGTGATCCCTTGATCGTCGGTAGATCAAGCCTCGAAAAATCCGGATATCAAATGCCTCTTTCTCGGTGGAGAAACCTCTCCACACAAATAGTCTCAAGAGATATGAATTAAGCGTACAAAGACTTAAAGAAGATCTTACAGATCGTTAGCAAAGCAGAACAAAACAGGAGAACAGTTCACCGAGCACAGCACAACACCACCAACGTAAGAACCCTCAGCTCATCTTTTGCTTGCTAATCCACTCGCAACTTCCTCCACAGACTCAAGGTTTTTGCTTTGCAAGAGATCGCTTGAAGTTTCAGAATGATCAAAATGTTTCGCAAGCGAGATCTTCTTTCTCTTCTTCGCTAGCAACTCTTAAACCTGCTTCCCATCGCCAGGTCACCAGACGCTCCTCTACAGCTCACCAGCTGTTCATTTACAACAGCCCAGCTACCCCTGACCTCTTCTGGACTCCCTGAACCCTCTCCAGTCGAGCCCCAGGTTAGTTCGTCAGCTTCCCAGCCGTTGCCAGCTCGCGCCAGAAGACGTTGTATCCTGTGAAAGGAAAACAACCAAAACTAACATAGCAAAAGACTCCGGTTGACCCTCCTTGAGTAATCCCTGCATTACCTGCACGCTTAGCAGATGTTTAGCACAGCAAATCAACGGAGAATCAAATATCAGAAGATTCAGAGCAGATATTAGTAGTGTTCAGAAGGAAATCAGAGTGTCTGACAGCGTTTTCAAATTAAAGTTCAGCTACTGATCGGTCCACAGACCGATCAGAGATGACCTTGATCGGTCACCAGACCGATCAGGGTAAGCCCTGAACGATCAGGCTCTAGCCTGATCGGTCCACAGTGAGAAAACTGGGATCACAGACTTCTTGTGATCGGTCACACTGACCGATCACAGATCGTGGATCGATCACCGGACCGATCCAATACTTGATGGAGCTTTCCCCAGCTCCCGCAGGCCAAAGCCCCTGATCGGTCACCTGACCGATCAGGTTGTGCCCTGATCGGTCTTGTTACTGATCAGGTCACTCCCTGACCGATCAGGATCCATCCTGATCAATCAGGATGAGGAAGTCACGATCTTTGATCGGTCAGATAGACCGATCAAGGTCTCTCACAAAAACCTACTGTCTCTTCTCTGATCGTTCACCAGAACGATCAGAGAGTCAACAGAGACATTTTGTTCTCTCCCTGATCGTTCACCAGAACGATCAGGAGCCGAATAGTAGGATTTGTTCTCTCTCTGATCATTCACCAGAACGATCAGACTTCCCTGGATCGGTCACCAGACCGATCCACAATAGGGAGTTCGTGCTAACTCCCTGATCGGTCTCTAGACCGATTCAACGACTCCCAATTTAATTCTAAGTCAAGAGAACGAGCTCCCTAGCCTTCTCTGACTCATCCTGGTCCCCTGGACCAAGACTCCGTACCCAGCTTCACTCACCGAGACTTCATTCAACCTAGCTTTACTCGCTAGGACCTGGCTTCACTCACCAGGGTTTCGGTCACCTAGCTTCACTCGCTAGGACCCGGCTTCACTCACCGGGATTTCAGTCACCTGGCTTCACTCACCAGGACCCGGCTTCACTCACCGGGGTTTCGTTCACCTGGCTTCACTCACCAGGGTTTCCATCACCTGGCTTCACTCACCAGGACTTCATTCAACCTAGCTTCACTCGCTATGACCTGGCTTCACTCACCAGGACTCGGCTTCACTCACCGGTGTTTCATTCACCTGGCTTCACTCACCAGAGTTTCCATCACCTGACTTCGCTCACCAGGACCCGGCTTCACTCACCGGGGTTTCAATCACCTGGCTTTACTCACCAGGAGTCGTGCCCAGGCCCCGACCAGGACTTAAACCAGACTCATCTTATTAACCTAAACTCAAATCGGTGTCAACACCAAAACAACAATCAGGGTCAGACTGCATCAACATATAGTTCTCAATGACTCAAAAAATCAAGCACAATTGACTCAAATTCAAGTATATATACCCACGAATAAAGTACAACTTTTAAACTATCAAGTACATTTGAACGCAAGTTATGCACTAATTGGGAAAATTGTGACACCCACTACTTCACTTATAATGTGGTCAGTAGCATCTCTAGGGATGATAATTTTCATCGAGAATACACAATGATGTATTACGCTTATCATAAATATAGACCATCTAATATTAGAGTCAATACCTTAGAAGTAGAAGAGGAAAATATATGTATATATGTTTGACATCACCTGATGTGGTATACACCCATAACCAAATCCTAGAAAAGGTTGGTGTAGGTGAGTTTTTTTGGACATATTTCCTTGCTTTATTGATTATATAATGTGAATTAAGGTTAATGACACTATTGCTCGAATTATTGCTTTACATAATTGATCAAGGTACATAATCCGTATTATTAGGTATCAAATATCCAAATCAAGTATGTGTGTAATTAAATTGAGTATAATTGTGCAAAGTTTGAGTATTCAGGTATGAGACTCCCTTTATAGTTCTCAATGGCTTAAAAAATTAAGCACAATTGACACAGATTCAAGTATATATAGTCACGAATGAAGTACTATTTTCAAGCTATCAGGTACATTTGGACGCAAGTTATGTACTAATTGGGGATATTATGACACCCACTACTTCACATGTAGTGTGGTCAGTAACATCGCTAGGGATGATTTATTTTCATCGAGAATACATAATGGAGTATTATATTTATCATAAATATAAACCACCTAATATTAGAGTCAATACACGATTGCAGTATGATTTAGACACTATTGGGTACATTTGGATATAGTTTATGTACTAATTGGGAAGTTGTGACACCCCACTAATTCGGTATAATATTTCTAAATTTTAGTATGTATGTATTTTAATTGGGTATAATTGAACAACATTTAGGGTGATACATTGTACTCATATATCCAATTCGGTATAATTGCATATGCTTATTGAGGGATATAATTACATATATCATATATACAATTTATCAATTTACCAAACATGCTCATGGTTATTAATTGGTGATCTATCATTACCTAATTTCTCAATATTTATACTCCTTCTTACATAACATATACCTAATTTATCAAAATTTATATTCAAGTTTCTAGCCAAATTTCTCCATAAAACTCACAAATTCAACCAAATTACATTGCACATATTTCAAAGTACCTAACATCGTTCATAAATATAATAATAACTAACACATGATACAAAGTCGCATAAACCATAAAAACAACCATAAGTTTTCATTTCACAGCCACAGTATATACTATAACAACTACACATTAACTTCAGACAAATCAATTCTTGCACAACATTTTCAAAATCAGACCCATCAAACATAACATATACTTAATTTATCAAAATTTATACTTAAGTTTTTGGCCGAATTTCTCCATAAAATCCACAAATTCAACCAAAGTAAATTGTACATATTTCAAAATACCTAACAACGTTCACAAACATAATAATAACTGACACATGATACAAAGTCACATAAACCCATAAACACAACCATAAATTTCCACCACACAATCATAGTATATGCTACAACAACTACACATCAACTTAAGACAAACCAATTCTTGCATACCATTTTCAAAAACAGAACCATCAAAGGTGTTGTTACTTAACCAGAACCAATATGTAAATCACCAATACTACCACTCAAACATGTCTGCTTTCTCGAACGAAAGACCGTGCTTAATTCCCCTTATAGCAATCTCTTTTTCCTGCTGAAGTGTATATAAAAAAGTATCAGACTACCCATAAAAATTATAGAGTATGATTACAAAAACAAACCAAGTGTCATATATTTACTAACAAAACAAACATACACCATTTTAAGAATAACAACTAGTTTATAGCTTCTTTGCAACTGCGTCTGTTGTGACCTTTCTTATAACAACGACTAAACTTTGACACACGTATTTCAACTTGTGATAGTATCCTCTTAGTCCTCCTACGACCTAGCTGATTGCGAACATCCGGAGCATTGATTACATTTCCTTCATCAAGATTTGACTCGTTAATGTCAAAAGTTGGGATTGGATTAATAATTCCTTTGTATGTTTGGTGATACATTTCAATCTTGAAATACTGATCGCAAAATTCATACAATGACAATGATTTCAACTCAATAGTAACACAAGCATGTTTGCATGGAAGCTTATTGATCTGCCAAACTCTGCATGAACAACCCTCTTATCAATTAAATCAACAGCAAAGGATTTTCACCATCAACTACCTTAAACCTTCAATTACATGATCAATGCACTCTCAAATTTTGAGATCAAGATAAATACTAGCAAGAACCTTCTCCTTTTTGGGACTTAATTCCTTAACCATCACCATTGTTGATTCATGTCGCTATGCATTATGTTTAGGATTTGCATGCAAATGTGCTCCACTATAGCCACAATAGGGAGATAACGAGCTGGTTTAACTTAATTATTCCAACACTCAACCATATTATTATTCATAATACCCCATCTATCACCAAGAAATGAAACATTTACTCAACTTTGTAGCTAGGAATGTATAATAAATCCTATGACAAGTGACATGGAGTCTATGATATTTTTTATATGTTGTTCATGCTCCTTCAAAAATAAAGCATATGCAACTTTCTTGAATACCGAAGACTAGTTTTTTTATTATGTTTTGAATAACTTTACAATACCTATACTAATTTTAAAAAATCATTTTTGATTCAAAACATGTATTAATATAAAATTTAAATTAAAACTACAAAAAGTAGGTAATTAATTATTTACCTGCTTCACAAAATTATCCACTATATGTCTCAAACAATACGCATGGTGACTACCCACAAATAGTTGCTCAACCACCTTCATAATCTCAGAGTGTCTATCAGAGAAAAGAGTGCACTTATTGAATAAAATACTTTGATATGAAAGTAGGATATTTCGCAAAAGATAACAAAATCATTCTCAATCATCATTATTCTTTGCATCCACTACCGAGTAAGAAATTGTGAAAAGATCATCATTGGTATCCTTCGACACAGTAACTAGGATACTACCATTGTACTTATTCTTTATATGAGTCTCATCCAAAAAAATCAACGGCCTACAACCAATAACAAAACCAACTACGCATGCATGAAAATAAATGAATAACCGTTTAAATTTATTAGTTACGAGATCAATCTTGCACTCAACAATACTACCAAGATTTGTTTCTCAAATAACATGACAATATCATCTTAGCCTATCATAACATCCCCTCTCTACTATGAATATCATGCATCGCTAATTCCTTGACTTTTCACACTTTGCGATAGTCTAATTCTACCTCATAATCTCTTTGCAAGTCTTTCTGAATTGTACAAGGGCGATAAGAGGACTCCTCTCTCAATTTATCTTTCACCACATTAGCGATCCAAATTGCATCGACTTTAGGATGCCCTCTAGTATGTAGATTGTTCTCATCATATGTATGTTGCAGGTTACATTTTTGAATCCCAAATATACTATCTACTTTATATTTTGAAGCATAAATTCTCCATCCATAACTCCTTTCATTACAAATAACAATAACTTTCTCGCTGTCATTTTTTCTATATAAAAATGAGCGTCTTTTAGTAACAACATAGTTTTTAACACATCTTCTTAAATCAGTAGTATCCTTGAATTTTTGCCCTTCACCATGAATGCAATTAATCTAAGCATCTATAGTATTCGTCAACAAGGACTGTTCGATCTCCTCATCACTCCTAGATTGTGTGTGTTCCTCCTCAACCCTTACCTATTTGATACAAATTTATTAAGATACACTAGGCATATATAAGTATAAAATAAGTACATACCATACATATATAATGCAAGATATTGAATTTAAATATGATTAGTAGTGTCAAATAAACCATATCATATACACTTATATTAGAAGTAACATAACATATTATCAAAACCAAAATATGAAGAGAGATATAATATATTTTACCTCTTAAAATTTAGGTTGTCAATGTATTCGTTTCTACTCTCTACTCTCAAATTGATCATACTAAGCTTCAAACACATATGATGATGTATCATATTCAGGATATCATCATCATCATTCAAAGTCACGTACATCTTATATTGTGGCAATATGTATTGCAGAATCATAGGGAGTAATCTTCGCATATTTTTTTGTTAAGATTCACAAATATATCCAGCAAACTACAACCACTAAAAATTGAAATCACAAATAACTCATTTTTGCACTTACAACTACCCAAAAATGCAAGGTTGCAAGACACGGTTCCAGATTTCATTTTCGACCTAATTAACAAAAACATAACATTCTATTCAATACTATAAACACTGAAGATCAAAGCTCTATTCATATAAAAATCTAAGGTGTTTTTTCTCCAAATCATTCAAAACAATGGAACAATAATTAGATTCAAACATTAAACTATAAAAATTAAGGATGAAACTATTATAATCAAGTACTTTAAGTATTTTCCTCATAATTCCAAAAAGTTAAACTATTTCAGTATTAGACCATTATAATTTATAAACACTTATAATTGAGTACTCTAAGGAATTTTTAAATAACCACTCTACAATGTAATAGGTAAAACACAAACCTAATCATAAAACTAAACCCTAAATATTAAGCATCAAATCAACAATCAACCAAAAATACACACACAATCCCTAAACTAAATCCTAAATATTAGACATGAAATCGACAACCAACTAAAACACACACAAAATCAAAAAAACTAAACTCAAATTTCATGGAATCATTCAATCGAAAAAGATCAAACACAAACTCACTCATAAAGGTGTGATCGCCTCTTCGTTTTTGACCTTCAATGTCGACTAAAAGGCTTATTCGTCGATGGTTTGGAGAAAAAAGTCGATGTTGATTTAGGGCAAGAAGGTGTTGGCAGTTGAGGCTTAGGGCAGAAAAAATGAGTTTGCAAAGGGGGGTTTTAATTAAAACCAAGGATAATTGGGTAAATTCACATAGATAAGGAGTTGCAGTTAACGATCAAGTTTTGTCAGGGAGTTAGAAAATATTTTCATTGACCTAAGGATTGAGGGTAGAGTTTAAGTTGTGATCAAGGATTTTATGACAATTTACCATTTCCTTAACATTACATATTAAGGGTAATGATATGTCGTGCGTCCTCTCCTACACGTCCCGAGTGCGCGTTTGAGAGGTGGGTGATGTGTCAAGAAGAGGTGGACTCGTCACGTGTCAGGAAGAGGTGTGTTTCTTTTATTTAGTCCCTATTATTACTTTATAAAAACTTATAATTTTTTTAAAGTTCTCCTAAAATTATTTAAATTATTCATTTCATCTTAAAAGTTTTACTCAAATATCACCTATTGAACTCTTAAAAAATTTTCCATGGAGAATAAAATCAATCAAAAAAATTTTAAAATCAGATTTTCTTAATTATTTAATAAGATTTTTTTTATTTTTTTATTTTGATCTCCATAGTTTAATGCCACTAGCCCTTTAAAAATCAATAGTTCATTTCCCAAACTTTCTTTCACCGAGTTGAACACTACCATGACATTGAATAGGATTCGGATAGAATTTTTATATTTTTTATATCTATCTATACATATTGGGTATCGAATATCTATTCTCATACTTATACCCATTAAAAAATCAGATATCTTCTATACTAATATATATATATTTTTATTTCTTTTCAATTATTATCATTAAAAAAACATATTAGAATTAATATCATATTAAAAAAAATATATAATTAAAAAAATAGATTAAATATCTATATGACCTATTTTTAAGATCAACAAAAATTGTTAATGTGTTTAGGAAAAGAAAATTTTCTTTAATATATACACATTATTTAATCAGATATTCGGTTCAGATATCGAGTATTGGTAGTCCCTCCATACCCTTCTCTATTAGGCTTGGATGTCGAATCATCCAATCGGATCAGAGAAAATTAACATTCCTACTCATAAGGGGTATTTTAATTAACAACTTAATAGAAATACCTAGAGGAGGCAAAATGATAAACTAGAGGAGTGCAATTAAAATTTATGTGGTAATTTTAGGAATGTAATGAATTGAATGATGATCGATAAGAATTTATTTATATTCGTTTCAGAGATCAATTAAATAAATAAATTTTAATAATTTATTAAATTAAATAATAAAATTGAATTCATATATATTTAACTCGTTAATATTTATGAATAATGGTCTTAAATAATATTTATTAATAAATTTTTTATCAATATATATAATAAATAATAAATAAATTTATATTATTAAATTTAATAACTAAATAAATAAATAATTATTTTAATAACTTAATTCATTTTAAAATCTGTTTAATTTAGCTCAATTACCTTATTAAATAAATTTAAACACCTCGGTTAGAACTCGTTTACCGTACTAGGTAACTAATCTCGTTTCCCCCTCTCCTTTCTAAATTACAAAAGGTTCACCTGGTGAAGAGGATCCTAAATTGGCGTTGGGACTGCGAGTGGAACAAGGGCAAGATTGCCGTTCCTGATCCGACTATCGGAAACCGGCGGCGCTGAGCTGTGGGTTGTCCGTCTCCCCTCGCATCGAGCTGTAGGATGGTCACGGCTAATCGGGAAATGGCGGTCTACTGCTTTGACACCCTTGTCGCTCACTACAACAGCGAGCAGGTGCCGTCCCCGGTGTTCGAGGAAGGCCACCAGTACGATTCCTTTCCTTTTCTCTTGGATTTCTCCCCTTGCTGCTGCACCATCAATCATGGGATTCAGGGCAACTTTTTTTTTCTTCTTTTTATGATCCTGTGATTTTGTGCTTGCCGAACTTGACGTAAGGCACAACAGATTTGCTAGGTTTTCAGAGGACATCTTAGACTCATGTTGTGAGTTTATGCCAATTCTAGAATCATTTGTCGTGGACATAGATCGTCTCATTTGGTGCAGTGTGTTCATTTTTTTTCTTCCTTTATTGTGCAACCGATCGTAACCCCCAGTGCGTTTATTTTTATTGGTTGCACTTGATTTTTGGATTTCCCTATGCATCTTTGCTATGCTCATAGGAGAAAGAAGGAAAGATGTCCTGTGAGTGCTCTATGAGCTTCACTTTATGTTGCAGTGGCATCACGGCTCCGGTTCAGTATGTCCTGACAAGTACTGTCACTTCAGTCCTTGGTTAGAAGCTGATGCTTTTAATTTTTTGTGCAGATGTTTTGCATGGTTCCAGTGGCTATGGGTTCCAAAATTCTTCATGTTCAGGATTTTAATGCCCCCTTCCTCAATCTCAAAAGGCTTAGATTCGCTTGTTAGAATCCTTTATATTTTTTGGTTTTTCCTCTGATTGTCTAACCCTTTTAGGTTGGATTATTGCGTGAGATATTTCTCTTGCTGGGTTCAAGTTGTTCAGCCTAAAGTTTTCTTGTTATACAATAAATAATCTAAAAACATGGCCAAAATTATGGTTTCCTCTATAACACTTACGAGGTGCGAGCATAGGCTCTATTGAGTAAATTTTAAACTTAATCAAAAAATAAACATAAAAAAATGAGCAAAGAGAACCAACATGTTTCATATGGAAAATCACAAACATTTAAATTCTTAGCAATTTTCAAATGGATTGAATTTTTATGGGAACTAACTTTCTATAGCTAGTTAGTTTGGCATATGAGATGGTTTTCTGTCTAAGCAAGAAGGTATGAGAATAAAGTTGCAAAGAAGTAATTTTTACTTAGGCAATTTAAATAGGTCAAATGAGTATAGAAATTTAAATTTTTATCGTAAAATTTAAACTTCAGAAGTAGAATAAGTTTTGAAAAGGATGCAAAATGGAAAAGCCGTAGGACCAGATATCCCAATAGAGGTATAGAAGTACTTAGGGAAATAAGGTATTGAATGACTTACAAAATTATTTAATATGATATTGAAACGAAAAAAATACCTAATCAATGGAGGGTAAGTACTCTAGGTTTCCTTATATAAGAACAAAGGAAACATACAAAATTGTGCAACCTATATTAAACTAATGAGCCATACTATGAAACATAGGGAAAGAGTGATAGAAAAAGGAGTAAGGATACCACGGTAACCGAAAATTAATTTGGGTTTATGCCTAGAAGGTCGACAATAGAAGCTATATATCTTCTCAGACAACTAATTAAAAAGTATCAGGAGCAAAAGTAAGATCTGCACATGATATTAATTGACTTAGAAAAAACTTATGATAGAGTCCCAAGAGAAATTATATGGAGAGTTTTAGAAAATAGAAGTGTTAGCATAGTATGTATTGAAATAATTAAGGATATGTATGAAGATGTAATAACCAGAGTGAAGTCTTCAAGTGGATTAATTGAAGCATTTCTAATAAGGATAAGTTTACATTAAAGATCAGCTCTAAGTCCTTATCTTTTTACACTAATCATGGATGAACTCATTGGATACATTCAAGATACAATACCATGGTGTATGTTGTTTGCAGATGATAGTATTTTGATAGATGAAACACGTGAAGGAGTAAATGCTAAATTAGAATCTTGGCGGAAAACACTAGAAGTAAACGGTTTTAGGTATAATAGAATAAAGACAGAGTATATGAAATTTAAATTTAGTAATATTATATGTAATGAGACAATGGTTAAGATAGGAGATGACGAATTGTCTGAAATTGAGAGTTTTAAGTATTTAAGATCATTTTTGCAAAATGATGGAGGGATTGAGAGAGATATCTTACATAGAATACAGGCAGGATGGTTGAAATGGAGATTACCGTCAGGTGTTTTATGTGATCGTAAAGTATCTTTAAAACTTAAAGGGAAGTTTTACAAATCGGCAGTTAGACTTGCTATGTCATATAGTGCTGAATGTTCGGCTATGACTTGGGCACACGAGCTGAAGATGAAAGTTACAGAGATGAGGATGTTAAGGTGAATGTGTGGACACACGAGGATGGATAGAATAAGGAATGAGAGTATTAGAGAGAAAGTCGGAGTTGCATCTATTGATAAAAATCTTTGAGAGACACGTTTAAGATGGTATGAACATGAACTTAGACAACCAACAAATGTTGAAACTATGACAAATATGCACATTAAATGAGGAAGAGAAAGACAAAAAAGACTTGGTTAGCAATAAGAAAACAAGATAAAATTTATTTAAATATAGATGATGATATAATAGGGGATAGAGTCCAATAGCATAGTAGGATCCATATAGCCGACCTCACCTAGTGGGATAATACTTGGTTGTTGTTGTCATTGGCGTCAAATATATATTCTTAATAAAGTTATTTCCAAGTTGTGTAGTACCATAGTATTTTGAATGCTATCACAGCGGTAATTGTTGAATCGATGAAGTCGGCGGGGGTGGGGGTGGGGGGGGGGGGAAGAATAGCCAATTTCTCATTTTCGATGTTTGTATTCTACAATTGTGTTAGTAAGCAAGAAAACATGATAAACATAAACTTAAAGCATGAATACAAATAGGCACATATGGCCTGTATCCCCAATTTCTACTACACAACTTATGATCCTTCAGTGGATCAGTCCTGGAATCTCTCTATACATTCCCCTACTTGGATACTTTTTGGAGGTGGAGAGACCTCTTACAACCTTGCTTACAATCAAGAGGAACAAAATAAGATAAAAATAATAAATTATAACAATAAGAAAAGGTTACAAGATTGGAGTCTCTTTTTGGCTAGCTTTCACTTATTGTTGCTTGAGTTTTATCTCTTTTGAATGATTAAGAAGACTACCAAATTCTCATATTGATCCTCCCTTTGTATAGAGCTTTTGTTGCCAACAGTTACTTGCTGAAATTTACGCGATTAGTCAACTCTTAAGTTGCCTCAGTTGACTAATTGCATTAGTTAAATTGAGAACCTGCATATAGTTGGCTATTTGACTAACTGATTCCCTATCCAATTGATTAATTCATAACATTTAAATCATATTATGTTCTTTACGTGTCATATCAATGACTTTAGATTCTTGTAGTTGTATTAGTCAACTAATCTTAACTATCAATTGACTAGTCATACCTCAGTCGATTGGTTAGTTGAGTGACCCTTGAGTAGAAACATTCTATTTGTTAGTAACGAGCCTAAGTCAACAGCTTGGTCGACTTAACCATTAATTGATTGAAACCTTGATTCCCACCAACTTTAAAGTTGAGTCCTTCCTAAGTGAAGTCTATCCAAACCCTAAACTCCAAGTCACTTGGAGACTCTCATCTTACATAGGTTCCCTTACCAAGAGTTCCATACCTCTGAGCTTGTCTTGCTAAGAGGTTTTGCTTTTGGGATTTCATGTGCCTGGAGACTATTTCTCTGAAACTTCCTTATCTGCCTAGCATTGGTCAAACTGGACTTTTGAGGACCACTAAAAGTTCATTATTTTTTCCTTGTGTTAGTCAACCTTGATTCATCAAAACTTTTATTTACCCAACCTCAAGTTTATTTGCCTAAGTCTATCTTGACCTATGAGGACTTTCACTTGTCTAGAGTCAAGATTACCTTAATCTACTAGGGGTTCCGTTTGCCTAGCTTTAGGTTCACTTTGGCCTGGTAGGACTTCTACTTACCTACCTTAGTTCTACCTTGACCTATAACCTCCACACCAACCAACTTTAACTTGCCTCATATCTAATCAATTTTGATCTACTTAAACTTTGTTCATTTGCTATGCATTTGGCCAATCTTGGCTACTTGCCTAGACTTCTATCACTTGTCAAACATCTAGTCAATTTTGACCTACCTCCCTTAATGCTAAGCATTTAGTCAATCCTGACTAGACTTCCAACTATCCGATCAACCTTGATGTGTTTGTCAACCTTAATCCAATTGGACTTTCCTCACTTGTCAAATATCTAGTTAAGCTAAATCTTAACCCAAGGCAAACAAATTCTTGATGTTGATTTGCATAACGATTTCCATTCTTATCTTCCAATAGATGAAGCCTCCTAATGCAAACGGTGGTGGAAACTAGGTGTCGTAGTCAAATCTATCTTCAAATTTCATGTTGATTCTAGCGAATTCTCTACTTCTCTAGCCTTGTTCGCTCTTGGCAATTAGTCCTTGAAGAATGACTCCTTTAGCAACTTGCTTGATCGCTCATTAAGGCTTTTATAGCTTCCTAGCTTAGATATCACTTGCTAGATTGATTAAGCCAACTAGAAGAGGGTGAGGTGAATTATTGTTTGCTCTTTTTAGACATTCAATTCTATAATTGTGTTAGGATGCAACAAAATCGATGAATACAAATTCAACATGGCTATTTATGTGGTTTAAAACACTTAGGGGGCGCTTGGTATATATTCGGTAATGGGAATGGTAATGGATTTTGATTGAGGGGTTTATGGGTTTAGTGATAACCTAGTGAGGGTTGGGTTATAAAATCAAGGGTATCATATTCATATTTTGATTCCGATTCCCTTATACCAAGCATCATAAATGGAAATGAAATAGATTTCATTTCCATTCCCGCCTTCTAAACCCACTTACCAAGCGCCCCCTTAGTTCCTATTTCATGGTCCATAATCCTTTGGTGTTACTCTTAGAATCCCTCTATACTTTCTCCTTCTCAGATGTCTCTCGAAGGTCGAAAATAAACAACAACCAAACCTTATCCCACTAAGTGGGGTCGGGTATATGAATCCTTCTACGCCATTGAATTCTATCCTTTACTATATTATCATCTATATTTAAATAAATTTTATCTTTCTTGTTTGATGTGCATATTTGTCATAATTTCATATCGCTTAACTGGAGCTTTTATTGGTTGTCTAAGTACATTATCCGTACCATCTTAAACATGTCTCCCGGAGTTTTTGCTCAATAGGTTCAATTCCAACTTTCTCTTTAATATTTTTATTTCTTAACCTGTCCATCCTCGTATGTCTACATCCATCTTAATATCCTCATATTTGCAACTTTCATCTTTTACTCATGTGCACAAGTCATGCCCAACATTTAATTCCATATAATATAGCATATTTAACTATTATTTTATAAAACTTTTCTTTAATTTTTAGAGGAACTTTACAATCACATATAATATCTGACTATCTCCTCAATTTCAACCATCCGACTTGTATTTTATGCAAGCTATCTCTTTTAATTTCTCAATCTTTTTGCAAAAATGATCCAAAATACTTAAAACTTTCAGTTACAGACAATTTGTCATATCCTATCTTTACAATTATCTCATTATATCTAATATTATTAAACTTAAATTTTATGTATTTTGTCTTTACTCTACTAAGTCCAAAACTTTTTTACTTTCAGTTTTCTGCCAGGATTCGAATTTCACATTTACTCCTTCACTTTACGTGTCTCATCTACTAAAACAACATCATCTGCAAACAATATGCACCATGGTACTGTGTCTTGGAGGTGTCCAGTGAGTTCGCCCATGATTAGTGTAAAAAGATTAGAACTTAGAGTTGCTCTTTGATGCTACTCCATCTTTATGGGAAAAGCTTTAATTAATTCGCCTAAAGTCTTCACCCTTATCATTTTTCGAATATATCTTTAATTAGTTCAATATATGTTGCACTAATATCTCTCTTTTCAAGAATTCTCCATATAATTTCTCTTGGAACTTTATAATAAGTTTTTTTAGTCAATGAATACCATGTGCAAATCTTGCTTCTGTTCCCGATATTTTTTAATTAGTTGCCTAAGAAGGTGTACAATTTCTATTGTCTATCTTCCAAGCATTAATTCAAATTGATTTTCGGTCATTGTGTCTTCTTAGTCTTTTTTCTATTACTCTTTTCCAAAATTTCATGATATGACTCATTAGTTTAATACCTCTATAGTTTGTACAATTTTATGCATTTCTTTTGTTCTTATATAAGAGAACTAGAGTATTTACCCTTCATTGATATAAACATTTTCTTTATTTTTAATATCAGGTTAAATAACTTTATAAGCCATTGAGTATCTTGTTTCTTTAAGCACATCTGTATCTCTACAACTTCTTTTTTATTTTGCATCTCATTTAAAACTTGTTCTACTTTTGAAATTTAAATTCTATGATAAAAATTTAAATTTCTATACTCCTTTGACCAACTTCAATTATCTAAGTTAAGTTAAACTTTATCTAACTTAAGTTGTTTATTTAAATTTTCATTAAAAAGTTGATGAAAATACCTCTTTCATTGCTCTTTTATTTCCTCTTCATTCAATTATATTCTATTGAATTGATCTTTAATGACTTATTTGGATAAGATCTTATCTTTCTTTCTTTCGCTTTAGTTATTTTATAAATGTTTGTTCCCCTTCTTTGTATCTAGTTGGCGATATAAATTTTTAAAGGTTTTATTCTTGTTTTCATTCACTATTTTTTTGTCTCTTTTTTGCTATTATATATTTTTGAAAGTTTTCTTTGTTCTTACAAGTGTATAATATTTTATATGCCGATTGTTTTTCCTTCACTTTTTCTTTATTTTTTCATTCCACCACCATGATTCTTTATTTGGTGGTACGTCCCTTTGACTTACCAAATATACTGTTGGCTACCATTTTCAATTTTAATACCATCTTATGCCATGTCATATTAGAGTCGCCATGTATTTCTCTTAATTCTGTATTCCTACCATCTCCTTAAATATATTTTGCTTCCCATCTTTTAACTTCCACTAATTAATTTTAGAAGTCATTTATATATTGTTTTTTCTGTTGATACTATATTTGAGGCGCATATTCAAAATTACTAGCCTATGTTTGGTAGTAAGTTTTCTCTAGGGAATACCTTACAATCTTTATAAATGTTTCTATCCTTCTTCTTAACTATAAGAAAGTCAATTTGTAATTTATTATTTCCACTTTTGTACGTCACAAGTGTTTTCTTCTTTTCTTGAAAAATATATTAGTTAATATCAAGGTTGTAAAAATCGCTAGACGGTAGTCGGGCGGAGGACTACCGCCTAAGGCTTAGTCGGCGCTAGGCGGCATTAGGCGGCACCACGGTGGGGTGCCGCCTAGCGCCTAGGCGGCCGCCTAGGCCGACTTTTACAACAATGGTTAATATAAGTTTATAAGCTATTGTAAAATCCAATATAATTTTTCCTTTTTTATTTTTTGTTCCAAATCTATAACCCTTATGCATCCTATCATATTCCTTGTTTTTCATTCCTACTTACCCATTTAGATCTCCTATTAAAACCATTTCATTTGTCAAAATATGTTGTAATACCTCATCTATGTCATCTCAAAACCTATATTTGATGTCTTCATCTAATTCTACTTAAGCTACAAATATGCTAATTACATTATCCACTATTATCTCGAGAAGTATAATCCTATATCCCTTTCTAACTACTCTTATTACTTCATCCTTTAGCTAACTATCTATAATAATATCTACTACATTTCTTGTTTTACTCTATGTGTATCATAATTTTAAATCCCTATCATTTTTACCTTCTCTCCTGCCAACTAAGAGCAATATAAAAAATAATGAATTACAACAATAAGAAAAGGTTACAATGTTGGAGATTCTCTTTAGCTAGCTTTCATTTGCTGTTGCTTGCTTTCTATTTCTTTTAAACGATCAAGAATGCTACCAAATTATCCAATCCTCTCTTTATAGAGCTCTTGCTGCCAACAACTACTTACCGAAATTCATCGATTAGTCAACTGAACCTGTATGTAGTTGATTGCTTGTCTTGCAACTGCTACTTGAGTAGACTGATTCTCTACTTAGTTGACTAATTTACTGTAGTATTTGAGTTATTAGTTGACTGATCTTATCTATGAGTGGGCTTGTAACGACCCGGCCCGTCGACCCGACCCCTCGGCTCCTTGGCCGACCAAATTTCATTTTTGACGGCCCAACAACCTAGCCCCTTTGGTCGTCGACCGTCGACCGTCATTACTCACAAGAACTTCCCACCCCTGGCCAGTGGATTTTTGCCTTTTCCCAGGATTCAAACTCTAGACCTCCAGGTTAAGTACTAGAGTTTATGAATCCTGGTAGCCAAGTGAGCGTGCTACCAGGATTCATAAACTCTAGTACTTAGCCTGGAGGTCTAGAGTTCGAATCTTGGGAAAATGCAAAAATCCACTGGCCAAGAATGGGAAGTTCTTGTGAGTAACGACGGTCGACGACCAAAGGGGCTAGGTTGTTGGGCCGCTAAAAATGGAATTTGGCCGCCCAAGGGGCCGAGGGGTCGGGTCGACGGGCCGGCCATGCCTTAGTCGACTGACTCCCTAACAAAAAGGCTTGTTTGTTGGTAATCTGGAAGTCACTTGACACCATACTTCAGTCGGCTGAAACCTTGACTTCAACCAAGTCCAATGCTGAGTCCACACCTAAGTCTACCTAAACCCTAGACTCCAGATCACTTATAGACTTTCTTCTTACTAAATTTCCCCGCTAAAAGGTCCATATCTCTAGGGCTTTCTCATCTTGCCAAAAGGCATCGCCTTTGAGATTTCTCGTGCTTAGATATCATGACTCCAAGATTTCCTTGTTTGCCTTATATCGGTCTACCTTGATTATCAAAACTTCTATTGCCTAGAGGCCTAGGCTAGACCTTTAGAGCTTCTTCATTTTCCCAGTGTTAGCCAACATTGACTCACCAAGACTTCCACTTGCCTAGCCTCATGTCCATCTTGCCTAACCTCAATGGACTTTCATATATCCAACCTAAGGTTCAGCTTCGTTTTCCATGTCTTAGAAGCAACTTCTCTAAGACTTCCACTTATCTAGCTTCTAGTCAATCTTGACTTACCTGCCCTTCATTTGCCAAACATCCAATCAACCTTGACTTCTTTGACTTCCATCACTTGTGAAGCATTCAATCAATCTGTCAACTTTGACCTCGTCTTCCACTGCCAACACATTTTGGAATTTCTATTGTTGGACTTTCTTCTTATCAATTTCCTATTGGACTTTCCACTTATCAACACCTAACCTACGCCAGACTTTCTAGTAATTTCATGTTGGATTTTCCAGTTGCCAAATGTTCGGTCAACCTCAACCCACTTGAACTTCATTTAATATCGCGACCCACTTGGACTTCATTCAATATTGTATCCGATCAAGATTTACTTAATTGACACATTGGCCTAACTTAGATTCACCTCAATCATGTTCCCCGCAACATGATTGCGCCAACATATTGCTCCTAACATACTGTACAAATATCAAAACACCTCAAAACATCAACCTGTGGAATAACAACACTAAATTGAGTATATTGCACCAACAATAATCTTCTAAACAATTTTAATCTCCTTGATGTACATTGATCACATTTTTTTTTTATAAACCTTCAGATAACTAGCTAAATAGTATATTAATTTCCCCTAGGATCTCTGTTGGGTTTCAGGCTTTTGACATAGCTCAATTTGATTACTTCTACCATGCCATTCTTTTGATTTTTCTATCTTTGGATTGGAGTTAAACTTTAAAAATAGTTATCCTTTCATTCCCAGACACAAATAGACGTAGTATTTATTCTGAATTCATTGAATTTGATAATGCTTTGTCCAACATTGTGTATCTGGAAGTGTGATTTAGTTTTCAGTTTGTTGATTAATTGAAAGTAAATTGTGGACTTTAAGCTCTTGATAATTGTAATATTCCTTAATCATTTTTTGATATATGTTGACATTGTCTAATTCCTGCATTAGTTGTAAACAAATTAACTTATATATTTAACAATCATGATACTCCCATGGTTGATTTGATGTAGACATTCTTCGTTTTTTTTCTTTTTGTTAATATGCTGTCACTGAAGTACACTTTGACAAACTAGATGAATTAATAAAATTAGTGCCTTAGACCTTAAATAACTAAATGATGCATGATCCTAATTGCAGAACTACTTACAGCAACTTTATTTTGGTCAATATGTATGTGCATACAGTAGAGTATACTGCCATTTGATTAGTATATCCAATAAACCTATTATTTTTGTTTCAGCCCATTATTTGTGACTTGGAAGAAAGCAGTGAATGGAGCAGAACCACGTCTCCGTGGTTGTGTTGGGACTTTGGAAGCCCACTGCATAGTTGATGGTTTCCGTGACTATGCATTAACTAGGTATTCTCCAATATGCTATATCTCTTGACCAATTAGTCACTACAAAATATGACGAATTTATAAGCACGTGCACTGAGATTGCTAACTACTACTATGTACCATTAAACAGTAGGTATCTATGCAACTATCTAAGGTGTTATGTCTTCTTTTGATCACAGAAGCTTTACCTGAATAGTTTAGTTTCTCATAATACCCTAATATTTTTTCATTGCTATCCAATTACTGTTTCCACTTTGATGTATGAAACTAATGATATTACTCTCCGGGCTAAGAGATTTTGATTAATATCTGTCTGGAACAGTATAGTGATATGGAGTGAATTCTCTGGTCATAATGTTGAAGTCTTATGAATCCAGAATTTAGAAAATCTAATTTTACTGTAATATAAAGTTTGTTATTGCATATCAGGTGAAATAGTGTTATCCGTATGGTATAGAAAAAACAACTGATGGCACTAATAAAATGAACCTTCCTGTTTTTTAAATATGTTTTTTCTCCTAAAAAATATTCATCTTGAACTAGTTTCGCCTTGGAACCTCTTTTTTTTCTCTGGTCAAATTAATAAAATTCATTGACTATGCATATGAGATGAGACTCGTGCATTCACAAGGATATATCATTTTTCTGCTATACATAATGTGTTATTACTGTAATTGTATTTTTGTTGAAACTGTAAATGATGGATAATTTTGTCTTCTTGCAGTGCTCTGAGGGACCATCGGTTTCCTCCTATACAGCCTAAGGAGTTACCATATTTGGAATGCACCGTATCTATACTAACTAACTATGAATCTGCTCTCCACTACCTTGATTGGGAGGTATGCTTCTTCTACATTAGTTTTCATTGCAGTATTTATTCATGCTGAAGCTTTCATTTCATTCAAGGCTGAATATGACTACTAAGGTTATGAACTAACAGTAATGCAATAATTGTCCCATCCCCATCCTCCAGATTGGTAAGCATGGATTGATACTTGAATTTGTTGATCCTGATTGCAACATGGAGTGCAGTGCAACATACTTGCCTGAGGTTCCTGCTCAGGAAGGTATAGTTTTTCATCTTATATGGTTTTCTCAGCTACTTTGTTTGACATGCTTTTTAATTCGGTACAAGCATTCCTTTATCTGAAGTTGCATAAACTTCTCATGTCTCCTTTGTGGCATTGTGAAACCACAGAATTGAGAAGTGATTCCTATATTATAGCAAAAAATGATTACACTCATTCTAAACGACCCTCGCAGCCCGTCTCAAGATTATACGGAGAGAGATAAATCACTGGGTCAGCTTATAGCCGACCGTCAAATGGTTAGAGGATGGGAGGAGTTTTTTCTTCGAAGGCATGCATGCACCCACCGAGAATTTATCCTCATCCTATGGTAGTAAATCTACTATCCTCTAATTAATTGTGCACCTCTGTGATGGTGAAATGATCTTTATATTGAATAGGCAAGTAGAGGTGCTTGAAATGACATTTTGCCTTAAAAATCTCTTCCGAAGCTTATAATGGTTTTATTCCATCTATCTTTTAAAACCTTGGCCCAACTCAGAGCATCCAAAATCAGCTTCATTTACTTTTTTTATAAATCGCTGCTTTACCTGATGACAACAGCATGATGGACCTTGTGCTTTTCCACTATATTTTTGGAATCAGGTTGGACAAAGACAGAAACCATTGATTCACTTATGAGGAAGGCAGGCTATGATGGTGCGATAAATGAATCCCTTCGCATGAGACTTAATGTTACTCGCTACCAGAGCACCCTTTACACAATGCATTATAGTGACTATGCCACCTACGTGGAGATGACAAGAGGCACATCCCCTTCGATTAATGGGGCTAAGCCTTAACTATTGATTCACATTAGCAGCTTTATTGTTTGGACTATATATACATGTAAAACCTATTAAAACTTAATAAGGAATTTACTTTGAATTTCTTGTTTGGAATGTATATTTATAACACATCCTAAGAAAACAAAACAAACCAAAAAAAGAAAAAATGTGACTAATCCTGAAAGCACAGTTTTGGACAATATTTGAGAACTTTAAACGTGGACAAGGATAATGGTTTGGTCTAAGTTGATGTGTGTAGATTATACATAATTTTATGTATTGTTTAATGTACATCTACTTGTCTTTCACGATCGTAACTTTGTTTATTGTACCTTCTTTCCTATGATTTTGCTACTTTATTTCATTTTGGTTCGGAGATCTGCTGTTTGCTTGTTTTCATTGAGAGGATGTGATTTGGAGTGAAAACGAAAACAGAAGCCGAACTGAGGCTGGAGCTGGACTGTGGTTGTGTGAGCTCACACGACCTCGTGCCCCCTCACATAGCAGGGTCGTGCCCCTGGCATGGCCCGTGCTACTCTGCAGGTCAGGGCATGGTAGGGGTGTGCCATCCGACACGGCCCCATGCCTCCCCCTAGGCTGAGACATGGCAGGGCCTTGCCATCCGGCATGACCTCGTGCCTCATGTGCGCAGGTGGCACGGAAGGGCAGTGCCACCCCACACGACCCCATGTCACGGGTCGTGTGACACTCCTATAAAGGGGTTTCCTTCTCCCATTTTTAGGGATCTTTGTCTGCTTTGCTCTAGGGCCTTGGGAAAGGGTCCTCCCTCTAAGGAAGAGTCGTGTCGCTGCCTCCTCGACAAGCTATCCACTTCTGGAGCAAGGAGACATCCCGAAGACACCAATGATCGCTTGATAAGCATTTCTTCCTCCTTTTTATATTTTTAGGTTGTAAGAATGCTTTCCTTTATGTCTTTGTTTTGTTCTCTCTTGTTTATGGAGTATTGTCTCCGATCTAGGATGTAGGGAGTAACTATTGTGTGATGTTGATGCACACACTATGGATTTGTGTATTTTCTTATTCAATGAGATGTTTATTATCTTGTTCTATATGTATTGTACCTTGTATGTGTTTGATGAAATGTGTAAATGGGGAATACATATAGTTGTGAGGGCTTGACCGCCACGTAGAGGGAGTGTCCGAAATCATATGACCGGGGAGTCTTCGTGATAGAGGCTACCTTTAACCGGAGATCTCGAGCATTATCTCGAAATGGAGGTCAATCCTTTACAAGAGATTAACTAACACGACGTAATGAGTTTCTCCCTATCCCGTGTTAGGAAGTGTTTAGCGTAATCTAGAGACGTATGATCGGAGACCCTTAGTGATAAAGGGTTTCCTTTAATCAAACTCTCTAGGTTACGTACTCTATTTAATGTACTCTATTTAATGACATTGGATGTCCAAGGGAAAAACATTCTAGTATATTTCTGTAGGGTTAATATCGGTACCTAGTTATGATCTCTATAAGAACATTAGAGATTAGGATATGAACAATCTATGGGGCATCAACTAGCATTGTAGTGAAATCGAAATCCTAGATTCTACTCATCCATCCCTTCCCCAAGGACTAAAGCTAGCTATTCTCTTTTCCTCTCTCTTCTTCTCTTCTCTCCTCCTTTCTTAAGTAAACTATTCTCAATCTAACCTTGCGACATCTAGATAGCTTATCTTGTAGACTCGACTAGTGCTTAATTAACCGTCCCTGTGAATACGATAATCTTTTATACTACCTGATGACGTTCCCGTGCACTTATGGGGTGAACATCAAGTTTTTGGTGTCGTTGCTAAGAACTATTCACATTAACATTAGTCTATAATCAAATTAGCTAGTCTAGATATTTTTTCTTTGTTTTTGTCTATAACATATTTTTCCATTTCTTTTCCTCTTATTCCTGAATTCTTTTTCTTTTCTTATTTTTTACTTTCATTGGCTAACATAAACTTTGTTGGGTGGCTTAGATATTTTATATATTTCCATGGATCCGTATGCTAATCTTTTTGAAGATTTCATTGACTATGATTCAGAGAAAGATCAAAACGAGTTTCTTTACGGAATTTGTTATAGCACGACTCATCCAGCTACTATATATCATCTGTGCCACCAAACTGCTAGCACTCCCACAGAGCTTCAGTGTCTATTTCAACCTGAATATTAGATCATGAATGACCCAATTCCTAGCACTGATAGCTACTATTGGAAAAGTCTACAAACTCATAACTTCCAACTTCAACAAATCCTCGAGCATCTTGCACATTTTCGATCATAGCAACATGCCCCCAGTTTTAAGATGACTCCTAGGAAGATTTTCAAGATGAAGAAACTTCTTCTCTCAGTTTGATAGACACCACAGCATAAGAATTAGAAGATCTTATGGTACAATGAAGGGTCTTGCTTTTACGGTCTCTACAACTAATCAATGCATCAATTCCTAATTTGGAGACACAATCAAATCCTATGTCAAAGGAGATGGATTATAGAGGCGAAGGTGACTTTGTTTATGATTCAGTAGCTCTACAAAACTCTATTATTTTGAGTGATGATGACACATTTGATGAGACTCCAGATACTGATAGGACTATTGATACACCGCCATCCGTTCTTGATAATGTTCTTGATGTAGCCCCCGACATTGACGCAGACGATGTATCTTTGACTGATGAGACTATAGAGGGGCCTGGTATTAATAATAGAAGCCTTATGACTAAGTGTACGTCAAGAACTCTTGGAGAGGTGGCTATCATAGTGGGGATGGATGAGAAGGTCGATGTGCAATCCTATGAATGGGAAGCGGTGGTTAGTTTGAAACCTCAAGACTTGACACTCACACCTCCGTCGAAGTTCAGATTCATATCGAGAAACGCCTTGACGTCTTTTGTGTTGGTCTTCTTCCTAGCTTGGGTGCTAGATCTGAACCGCCTCCTACCTCTAGAGTGTACAAACAAGGATGCAATAAAGGAGAGAACTTTACTTCATCCTCTGCTTAAAGCTCTCTCCCAATCATGGGCAATTTGGAAAGAAAGCCCGGAAGTACACGCACTCCGGCCAGAGCGAGATTTCGATGAAATTGATATGGTGGTCAAGCTAATGACATAAAACAAACACTTCTTGGAAGGCAACCCAAGTTCCTTGTATGCTTTCATTTAGTTTTCAGTTTTGATCTAGTTTTGCAACTCAACCTCTCAACTTATTTTCCTTGTCTATATGACTTTTATAGGATTCAAAGCTAAAGAGGAGCGTAAATACAAGCTAGAAAAGGGTGACTTGCAAAGATTCGGATATTTGCCAAATGTCGCTTGGTAACACACTTCACTAATTAACCTCCTCTATTTTAGTATATGTTTTCATTAGAATAATGAAAAGTTTAAGTCCGGGGGATGTATGTATGTATTGCGTTGTGAATTAGTTTTAGTTGTGTTTTCCCTAACTTTAGTTATGTTTTCCTTTCATAATAAAATTTTCATAGTTATATTTATCATCACATTGTTTTGACTTATTCTCAAGTGAAAATACTAGCACGTTTATTCTTCATTTATGTTGTTTGATTTAGTGCTAGTATGTTTGGTGAATGATTTTCCTCTATCTTTAGTAGTATGAAGTGAGCATAGTCTTATTGAAATATTTGAGTGTTGGCTTAGTTTTAGAATCTCCCTTCACTTTGCCTAGTTTGGATAGTAGATAACTCCATAAATAGTCATGATTCATAGAATTTGTTAGTACTTTTGTTTCCTTGGTGATCTGTTAGACTGCATCTTGGTTACTGAATGACTCAGGTCATTAAAGCTCGCTTGGAAAAATCATAATATCCTCACATTGACATTTGTAAATATATGCATATGTATTAGTGCTACACTTTTAAAACAAAAAGGAAAATCATATGAATAAAGGATATAAAAAACAGTATCTGAGTGGAAACTAGCAGCTTATCCCTTTGAAACTGAGTTAGGTTACTGGGGAAATAAATGCTAAGTTTCTCTTGACTCTGAGTCTGCCTTTGAGAGCTTGGGAAGATTAAGAGGGATGAACCGAGCATAAGATAGGTAAGTGTCTATCGCCGGGAGCATAAGGAGCACAATTAAATGATGACTTAATTAGGTATAGAGATAGAAACTTGAAAGACTATGCCCACTTATCGCAGTGAGCACGGAGAGTAATACTTAGTCCACACTCATATTGTTTTGATATCATGCTTATCAATGAAACTGGCTGATAGAGTTAGACAAATTCGACAAGGATGATGATGCACTATACAAGCACATGAGTTTAGATTGTGGGGTTTTATTTGAGGATAAACAAAAGTTTAAGTCTAGGGGTGTGATGTGCGTAGATTATATATGATTTTATACATTGTTTAATGTACATCTACTTGTATTTCACGATTATAAGTTAGTTTATTGCACCTTCTTTTCTATAACTTTACTACTTTATTTCATTTTAGTTTGGAGATATGCTCTTTGATCGTTTTCATTTATAGGATGCGATTTGGTGCGAAAACGGAAACGGAAGCCGAATTGGGGCTAGAGCTAGATTGGGGCCATGTGGGCTCACATGTTCCCGTGGCCCCTCATACGGTAGGGTCATGCCCCGCTGGCACCTCTCGTGCTACTCTACGGTCCCTTGCCCCCTCATACGGCACGACCGTGTGCCACCCCTTAGGTTGAGGCACTGCGCGGACGTGCTATCTAGCATGACCCAGTGCCCTTTTGGCCGAAGGAGGCACGACCCAGTGTCTCATGTGTCGGGTGGTACGGTAGGGTCGTGCCACCCAACGTGGCGGGGTCGTGCAACACCCTGATAAAGGGGTGCTCTTCTCCCTTTTTGGGGATCTTTGGCTAGGGCTTTGCCCTAGGGCCTTGGGGAAAGGTCCTCCCCTCTAGGGGAGACCCTAGAGTCGCACCGCTACCTCTTCGACGAGCCGTCCACCTCCGGAGCAAGCAGACATCTCGAAGATACCGACGATCACTTGATAAACATTTCTTCCTTCTTCTCATGTTTAGGTTGTAATAATGTTTTCCTTTGTGTCTTTGTTTTGTTTTCTGAAGTAGTTTTTCTGATATAGGATGTAGACAGTAGCTATTGTCTGATGTTGATGTACAAAGTATGGATTTGTGTATTTTCTTATTCAATGATATGTTTATTGTCTTGTTCTATATGCATTGTGCCTTGTATGCGTTTGATGAAATGTGTAAATGGGGAATATATGTAGTTGTGAGGGTTTGGCCGCCACGTAGAGAGAGTGTCCGAGATTGTATGACTGGGGAGCCTTCGTTATAGAGGCTACCTTTAATCGGATATCTCGGTCATTGCCTCAAAGTGAGGATCAATCCCTTACAAGAGATTAGGTAATATAATTTAATGAGTTTCTCCCTATCTCGTGTTAGGAAGTGTTTAGCGTAATCTAGAGACGTATGACCGGGGGCCCTTAGTGACAAAGGGTTACCTTTAATCGGACTCTCTAGGTTACCTACTCTACTTAATGATATTAGATGTTGAAGGGGTAAGCATTCTGGTGCACTTCTGCAAGCTTAATATCGGTACCTAGTTAGGATATTTACAAGAACATAGACATGATGATTATGATATCAACAATTCATAGGGCATCAATTAGTATTATAGCAAAATTGAAATTCTAGATTCCACCCATTCATCCCTTCCCCAAGGACCAAAGCTTTCTCTTATCTGTCCTCTCTTTTTCTCTTCTTGTCTTTTTAAAGCAAGTTGTTCTCAATCCAACCCTGCAATGTCTAGATAGTTTATCGTGTAAACTCGATTAGTACTTAATCAATAATTGCTGTGGATACGATAATCTTTTATATTACTTGACATTCTCATATATTGCAGAATTGAAATCATCAGTCCAGTAATCTAATATTCCATGCTCTAATGTTCTCTATCCCATGACAAACTGTGCCCTTGGGCAATCCACTATCATGCATTCTTGGAGTTTCATGATCCTTAACTTGTGGGACTTGGACGTTTGGATTCTAAAAATCCCATTCGGTATCATCCTCTCCATTAAGGATTGTGGTAGTCTGGATGGCATCCGATATTCCTTGATCGGGCTTTATGTGCTCGAGTTGAGCATTCATTCCGCCTATTTTCATAAATAGATCATGCAACAATATATAAATGGCCGTAGCTCAAGGGAAGAGAGTATTACGTCGATAGTACATTCTGTTTCATGTCTTTTTATTGTAGAGTTTTGAAGAACTCGCATACATTATGAAGCAGATTAGGAAATCACCTCTATTTCATAGTTAATCTCTGTGGTTAGCAAATAAATTGAAGCAAAAGGCTCGCAAATGCCCATTGCGTACTGCCACGTCACCGAGTGCCACGTAGGCAATGCCCATTGTGTACGTATGTGTGTGGCGGGTGGCGGGCTCGCAGATGCGAGCATCTGTTCGTCTGTGAGAAGAGACCACCTGCATTTTTTTTAACTCCATTAACACAGGTACATATATAAGAAGGTAAACTCCTTTGGAAATTTCAGATGTGAGACTATTCCCCATCTACTTCCTTCTATATTAATTTTTTGCTGACTTTAAACAATTAATTTCTCATTCACCCATAATTAATTTTTAGCAAATTAATAGTCTAGATTCATCTAAGCGATAGATTTCGTTTTTGAAGTCAATTCTGACTTTCATCGATTGATGACATCTCGATTTTCATTTGCAAAATCGCATTTGGTCTTTTTTTAAGAATCAAATATCCAATAAGCCCTCACATGAATGGAAATTAATGCATATATGCATGCTGACACTTTACAAGAGTCCAATCGATAAGTCAATGCATCGAGAGAGGTAGCTTGTGACTTTGAACCTTCTGTAGTAGAATACGATCGAGCATATTAGGTTACGCAGTGAACGTGATGTTTTGAAATGCTCAGCTATTTGTGTATACTAAGACAATAACACCCACACAGGAATTTATTTCACATATTTTTGGTTCTCATGGTTGGTTTCGTTTTGGCCATGAACACCATCTTAGATTTATGAGTATTTCATTGAAGCGATTTGTCTTCACACTCACATAGGTGACACTTCTATCAAGAGTATTCTACCATACTCCACCTTATAAAGGTATAAAAGTTATTAACAACATAAGCTTAACCTTACTACATGTGGTAGAACAACACATGCTCATCGTAGGATTGGGATAAAGATAATATATCTCGTGTGCTGTAACACAACTTCTGTAACTTCGTTATCCCATTGGAATCTCCAGTCAACAAGGTTGGGTTACAGCTATAGTCGTTTCAGTTGTAGATTTTTAATATCATTCATCTTGACGAGTAATATACTTGATCTCGACTTAGCCCCTTAGTAAGAAGATCTATCAAATTATCTTTGGACTTAACATATTCGATTGCAATCACTTCATTCGATATCAACTGCTTAATGGTATTGTGTCTACGACGTATATGTCGTGACTTATCATTATACATATTACTCTGTGCCTTTCCAATCACCGATTGACTATCACAGTGTATAAGTACGGCGGGCACAGGTTTCGTCCAGCTCAGAATATCTTCTAAGAAGTTTCGCAGTCATTCAGCTTCCTTAGCTGCTTTGTCTAGTGCTATAAACTCAGATTCATTAGTTGACCGAGCAATGCACGTTTGCTTAGTGGACTTCCAAGATACCGCTCCCCCACCGATCGTGAATACATATCCACTAGTGGATTTGGAGTCTTTTATATCTGATATCTAATTAGCATCACAGTATCCCTCTAAGACAGTGGGATATCTTCTGTAATGTAATCCGTAGTTCATAGTATATTTCAAATATCTAAGAACTCGCATCAGTGCTTTCCAATGAATTTCGTTTGGATTACTCGTAAATGACTTAGCTTGTTGACCTTACAGGCAATATTCAGACTTGTGCAGTTTGTGAAATACATCAAGTTGCCTATTATCTGAGAATATTCCAATTGCGATATGGGCTCATCATGGTTTTTCGCTAATGTTGACTTAGATCCATAGGTGTTTTTACTGTAGAGAAATCGTACGCATTAAACTTTTTCAATACCGACTCTACATAGTGGGGTTGTATCAAAACTATCCCATCAGATGTCTTAAGAATTTTAATTCCCAATATAACATCTACTCGACCCATATTTTTCATATCGAAATTGTTAGTCAATTTTTTCTTTGTACTCATGATTATCTCATGATTACTGCCCATTATAAGCATGTCATCTACGTATAAATAAACGATAACATGACCTTCAGGTGTGGTTTTGACATAAATGCATTTGCCACATTCATTTATTTTGAATTCGTTTGATATCATTACTTTGTCAAATTTTTTGTGCCATTGTTTAGGTACTTGTTTAAGTCCATATAACGACTTAATAAGTCGACACACCTTTTTCTCTTTTCCTTAAGCTACGAACCCTTCGGGTTGCTCCATATAAATTTCTTCTTCTAACTCACCATTTAAGAACGCAGTCTTAACATCCATTTGATGTATTTCAAGGTTATATAGTGTTGCGATGACTATCATCACTCGTATGGACGTAATCCTGGTCATAGGTGAGTAGGTATCAAAGTAGTCAAGGTCTTCCTTTTGCTTAAACCTTTTGGCTACAAGTCTGACCTTATACTTGTCAATCGATTCAATAGCTTTATACTTGCGTTTTAGTATCCACTTACAACCTAATGTAGTACCAGTAAGAAGGTCCATTAATTCCCAAGTATGATTATTCATGATAAACTCGATTTCATTATTGATAGCCTCTTGCTATAATGGGGCGTTGGGACTAGAGAGAGCTTCACTTAATATTCTTGGGTCCATTTTCGACATAAAAGTCATGAAGTCTGGCCCGAACGATTTCTCAACTCTAGCTCGTTTGCTCGATGTTGCTCTGAACTTTGATTATCAATAGTCCTTTTTTAATAACTATGTTCAGGAACGTCTTGTTCGTTAGAACTTCCGTTATAATTACTTTGAATGTTTCCTTTTGAGAATACGTTTTCAATGAATATTGCATTCCGAGATTCTATGGTTGTTCCTACATGTATATTAGGAATGTCTGACTATGTGAACTATGAAATGATATGCACTATTGTTATGGGCATATCCGACAAATATCGTATCGAATGTTTTAGGTCCGATCTTTACTTGCTTTGGCTTGGATACTTTGACTTTTGCCAAGCACCCCACACTTTCAAGTATTTATACGACAGCTCGCGGCCTTTCCATAGTTCATATGATATTTTAATATTTTTCCTATGAGGGATTTTATTGAGAATGTGATTTGCTGATAATATAGCTTCCCTCCACAAGTTCTGGGGCAAGCCTGAGTTTATCAACAAATTCATCATTTGTTTTAGTGTCCGATTTTTACGTTTTGCAACACCATTTGATTGAGATGAGTATGACACCGTTGTCTGATGAATAATGTCAGATTCTGAACAAAACTCATCAACTTGTGCATCATATTCTCCACCTTTATTGTTACGAATTATTTTAATTCGTTTATCAAGTTGATTCTCAACTTCTGTTTTATAGATTCTGAAAGCCTCTAAGTCTTCACCTTTACTTCTTAATAGAAATACATAATAGAATCTCGTGCAGTCATCGATAAAAATAATAAAATACTTTTTACCTCCTCTAGTTTGCACGAATTTTAAGTTACATAGATCACTATATATCAATTCTAGAGGAGTTGTTGTCCTTTCGATCGAATGAAAAGGTAGTCTCGTCGTCTTTGCTTTCACACACACTTCATATTTGTGCGTTTCGTCAACATTGACGTTTAGTAATAAATTTAATTTGACGAGATGTTTCAGAGTATTATTATTAACATGTCCAAGTCGATCATGCCATAAATTAAAACACTCAACAACGTAGATGAATCTTTTATTTTATTACCATAAAATTCACGTTGTACAGTCATTACAACCATTTTGAACAGACTCTGTTCTAAATATTCTTTACCTACGAAGACATCATTATGTTGGGACCGGTGCGTACGGCTAGAGGGCGGTGAATAGCCGATCACCCACTTGATTCGCCGGTTTCTTCCTACACGTGTTAGCAAGTGCAAGCGAAAACTTAAATTAATAACAAAATCAATGCTAGCACCAAACCTTTACGTGGTTCGGAGATAATACCCCTACTCTACGGCTGTCCGTAAGGTGGACAATCCCGATCCATCGATGGATGATTCCCCGGAAAGCCTCCGGCTAGCTCGTGTCGCTCCTTGTGAGTGGAGAAACCTCACCACATGTTGGTGCAAGATGCATCAGTGATGTCCACCTCTAAGTGTTTCAATATTTGACAATATGCTTAAGTCAGTGATGCATTGTACAAAGGAAGGGTAGTCAAGAAAACTGGACCAAAGTGATGAAAAATCTTAGTTAACCTAGGCACTAAGTCCTGATCATTGATTGGGCACTAAGTCCTGGCCGAGGGCTGGACACCTAGACCTGACCGAGGGTTGGGCACTAAGTCCTGGTTCGTGAAATTGGGCACTAAGTCCTGGCCGAGGGCTGGACACCTAAGACCTGACCGAGGGTTGAGCACTAAGTCCTGGCCGAGGGCTGGGCACATAAGACCTGACCGAGGGTTGGACACTAAGTCCTGGTTCGTGGAATTGGGCACCAAGTCTTGGCCGAGGGCTGGGCACCTAAGACCTGACCGAGGGTTGGACTCTAAGTCCTGGTTTGTGGAATTGGGCACTAAGTCCTGGCTGAGGGTCGGGCACCTAAGACCTGACCGAGGGTTGGGCACTAAGTCCTGGTTCGTGGAATTGGGCACTAAGTCCTGGCCGAGGGTCGTGCACCTAAGACCTGGCCGAGGGTTGGACACTAAGTCCTGGTTCCTGGAATTGGTCAATAAGTCCTGGTCATGGACTGGGCACGAAGTCTTGGTCCGAGGGATTGAGTAACTTAGCTGAGCGATGATTAAGGACAGAAGTAGAGACGGATCGAGGTTCGGACGTCTCGGGATCCAAGAGTATCGAAGGTTAAGTAAAAGTCCAACCGGATGGGCCGGGTGGCAACCGTCTCCTGAGAGGAGTATGTGAAAGGCGCGTTCCCCGGGGTGGGAACATAGGCGTCGGTTCGACCTAGGGTTTCACGGGAATCCGAAGTCAGAACCAATTCGTTAAGGCTAAGATTGTATATGTGTTTGCCTTGTATTTATGTATCTTGCAGGTACCTAAAATTGAAGACAAAGCAGGTGAACAAACACACAACGCGGCTGGAAACCAAGCTGCTAGGCGCCCCCATCAATCAGGGCACCTTAATGAACCAGGCGCCTGAATGGATCAGGCGCCTCCTTCAACACAGGCGCCCTGGACTGGCGTTTATCAGCTTTGCGAGTTCAGCGCGAGGATGAACTTTGACCAAGGTTTGTGAGGCGCCCTATAGTATCACGGGCACCCTAGACAAGGCTATAAAAGGGGTTTCGACCCCTCAACTCAGAAAAACACTTCTGAAATCATTCTGAGGTCCTGATAGCCCTAGCTAAAGAAAAGCGCTAGAGACGAAGCCCTGCGACCAAGGAGGCTTCAGGAGGAAGTGCGCGGCACTTCGGAGGTCCTGATCGGCCGGGCGTTTTACTTTTCTATTTTGGTTTGAATTTACAATTCAGCATTTATTTTTATATATCTTTTTGATTGTAATTTGTGCATTGTAAGATGAGTTTCTCCGCCTCCAGAAAGTCCGGAAAGGAGACCATTAGTGGACGGGCGTTCCCGTGCTTAGGCCTTGGATGTACTGACCCTGGGGGTTGGGAACCAAGTAAAAATCTCGTGTGCACTTTGTTTGTTTGTTCGTTCTTTCTATTTTCTGCTGCACTAACTCTATATCCAGAACGATCGAAAGTTTACGAAGTTTTCGCAAAGTTTTAACCGGTCGATATTCACCCCCCTCTATCGATGGCACCGGTCCCCACAAGTGGTATCAAAGCCTGTCGCTCTTTACCGGACTAACAGCCGACGGAGCAAAAATGTCAGGAGTTGAGGGGGAGCCCAGGGGTGAATCAAATACATTTTATTTTAAATCTCAATTTTTAAATTTCATATCACATGCTTTAAGTGCAGGGAGAGAGGACACCATAAAAATCAGTGTCCTACTCGATAGACTCGAACTTCACCATCGGCAGCAAAGGAGGCACCAGCGCTCGAAGTCCGGAGGAACAAGGATCATATCAAATGCTTCAAATGCGAAAAGTACGGACACTTAGATAGAGTCATTCGGTGTCGGAAACAGGAGGAGTTTTTTTGGTCTCTTTTTAAACCTTATGTTTTAAAATTTATCATCTCAAAATAAGACTTTCAAAATTACTTCAAAAAAAAACAGTATTATATCACTAACATTTCAAAATATTTGTCGAAATTTGTGTTTATTTCCCTTTTGATCTTGATAAACCCAAAAGACATAGAGGAAATCTTCTTCATAATCTACAAGGACTCCTAGGATGTGTCAAATTTAGGGGGAGTCTAAGTCAAAAGAAAACTTTCTGACAAGTATTTTTCTATAATTTTTTTCTAGCAATTATTTTTGAAATTATTAAATAATTCTTTTGATCTGAACAAAATCTTAAAGACTTAGAGGAAGAGTATTTGTGGCCAACAAGCTTCCTAGGACTGGGTCAAGTTTAGGGGGAGGTTAAATTAAAAGAGTTATTGAACTTTTCAAAATAATATGTTTTCGTGCACTATATTTTTAAAATCCTATTGAAATCATAAATAACTTGTCTTTCAAAATACTATTATTTTGTTTTTCAAATTTTTTTTGTCGCTTATAAAATCGTTTTGAAATAATATTTACTTGAGTTTGGAGAATTTCCAAGATACTTAGAAAAATGTCCTTGTAGTTAACAAGGATTTCTAGGATTGTGTCAGACTGGAAAAGAAACCAAGTCAAGTAAAATATTATGTTTTAAAAATAATATTTTTCTAAGTACTTTCAAAATATACCAAAAGTACTTAATATATTTTTTCAAAAGTACTTATATTTTTTCAAAAAGCTCAATATATTTTTTCAAAAGTACTTGCTTTTTTCAAAAGTATTTGCATTTTTTTTTCCAAAAAGCTCAATATATTTTTTCAAAAGCACTTGCATTTTTCAAAAGCTTAATATATTTTTCAAAAGTACTTATGTTTTTTCAAAAATTAATAATATATCTCAAAAGTACTTGAAGTTTTCAAAAATGTATAATATTCCTCAAAAGTACTAATATTTTTTCAAAAATGTAAAATATTTGCAAAGTACATATTTTTCAAAGTACATATTTTTCTCTCGATCCATCGGTGGATGACTCCTCGGAAAGCCTCCGACTAGTTCGTGTCGCTCATTGTGGGTGGAGAAACCTCACCACATGTTGGTGCAAGATGCATCAGTGATCTCCTCCTCTAAGTGTTTCAATGTTTAACAATATGCTTAAGTCAGTGATACATTGAACAAGAGAAGGGTAGTCAAGAAAACTAGACCAAAGTGATGAAAAGTCCTAGTTAACCTAGACACTAAGTCATGATCATGGATTGGGCACTAAGTCCTGGCCGAGGGCTGGACACCTAAGACCTGACCGAGGGTTGGGCACTAAGTCCTGGTTCGTGGAATTGGGCACTAAGTCCTGGTCGAGCGCTGGACACCTAAGACCTGACCGAGGGTTGGGCACTAAGTCCTGGTTCGTGGAATTGAGCAATAAGTCTTGGTCGTGGACTGGGCACGAAGTCTTGGTACGAGAGATTAAGCAACTTAGCTGAGCGATGACTAAGGACAGAAGTAGAGACGAGTCGAGGTTCGGACGTCTCAAGATCCAAGAGTATCGAAGGCTAAGTAAAAGTCCAACCGGATGGGCCAGGTGGCAACCGTCTCCTGAGAGGAGTAGGTGAAAGGCGCGTTCCCCTGGGTGGGAACTTAGGCGTCGGTTCGACCTAGGGTTTCGCGGAAATCCGAAGTCAGAACCAATTCGTTAAGGCTAAGATTGTATATGTGTTTGCCTTGTATTTTTATATCTTGCATGTACCTAAAATTGAAGACAAAGCAGGTGAACAAACACACAACGCAGCTGGAAACCAAGCTGCTAGGCGCCCCCATCAATCAAGGTGCCTCAATGAACCAGGCGCCTCATTGATACAGGCGCCTGAATGGATCATGCACCTCCTTTAACACAGGCGCCCTGGACTGAGGTTTATCAGCTTTGCGAGTTCAGCGCGAGGATGAGCTTTGACCAAGATTTGTGAGGCGCCCCATAGCATCACGGGCGCCCTAGACAAGGCTATAAAAGGGGCTTCGACCCCTCAACTCAGAAAAACACTTTTGAAATCATTCTGAGCATTCCGAGCTAAAGAAATGCACTAGAGACGAAGCCCTGCGACCAAGGAGGCTCCAAGAGGAAGTGCGCGGTACTTCGGAGGTCTAGATCGGCCAGGCATTCGACTTTTCTATTTTGGTTTGAATTTACAATTCAACATTTATTTTTATATATCTTTTTTATTGTAATTTGTGCATTGTAAGACGAGTTTCTCCGCCTCTGGAAAGTCCGGAAAGGAGACCATTAGTGGACGGGCGTTCCCGTGCTTAGGCCTTGGATGTACTGACCATGGGGGGTTGGGAACCAAGTAAAAATCCCGTGTGCACTTTGTTCGTTCGTTCGTTCTTTCTATTTTCCGCTGCACTAACTCTATATCTAGAACGATCAAAAGTTTACGAAGTTTCTGCAAAGTTTTAACTGGTCGATATTCACCCCCCTCTATCGACGGCACCGGTCCCCACACCACAAACTCTCGACAACACCTAAGCACTTGAAGACTACTAATAAGCTTTAACCAAGCTTATTTCGTCAACCTTTGCCCAGCCAAACCGAGCTATCTTAAATAGAGCTCACAGCTGAAACAACCGTTACCAGTCGACTGGTGCCAACACCAGTCGACTGGTCCACCTTGGATTCAAATGTTACAACCTAATGTTCGAATTCCAGCCGACACCAGTCGATTGCACAGAAGATCAGTCGACTGATCTTTTTGTGCTTTACATTAGTCAACTGGTCTAAGCATCAGTCGACTGGTCAAACCCTAAGCCTAGGGTTTCCCTTCCCGAGTACAATTCTTTCACATTCGGACCCTCACGACTCAGCTGACTCTTCTTTTGCAGCTTCGACCTATTGCTTTCAAGCATTCTTCGACTTTGGCTCTCGTCCCTTGAATGCATACAAACCCGCGGCTCGTCCTCATGTCATCCTTCATGTATGTCTCGAAGTGCGCTTCCCTCGGCTCATCGTTCTTGTTTTGTCCACGGTCTCTCGGATGTATACAAGCCCACGGTTCGTCTCCTCATGCAATTCTTCACCGGACCCGAAGCCGTCCAGCTAAATCTATGTGTATTCTGCAACCTTGCACACTCATATACACATTTCAAATTCAAGGGTGAACTTAACTTAAATCCTTTGTCCAAACATCAAAACACATGGTCACTCTGGACCATAGATTGCTCCAACAATACTCCCCTTTTTGATGTTTGGCAATATGTTTAAGTTAGGAAAATAAATGGCAAATACAATGCTAAATAATATTTGGACTTACGTTGCCAAGGCTTCACTTTGGACTTATACCGCCAATGCGTATGCAATGCAAACATGCATGAATCCTATCACAAGACATCGCCACACCTAAACTCCCTAATGTGTTAGGATTTTTACCAACCGGGCTTTTTAAAACCTCTCCAAGGCTCCCCCTACATTAGACTTACAAGGGGTTTTTAAGAACCTCTCCAGGGTTTCCCCTTTTGCCAACAAATGAGCAACAATGCTCCCCCTTTACCTATGCTCCCCTTTGACCTAGGATTTCTTACAAAGGCGTGTTTGGTTTTCCACTTAAACATAACATTTCTCCCCCTTTGCCACACATCAAAAGGGCTCAAAAAAATCTCCCTCTTATTGGACCCTTTAACCTTTTATTATCATAAACAGAGTGTATTAACCCTCCATAAAATTATACACTTGTTTTACATCATTAGGACAATTTTCGATTGTTGAAAAACAGTTTCAGCCTGTATCAGTCGACTGAGACAGTTACCAGTCGACTGATCTCCATCGAAAAATCATACAGTAGCTAGTCTCTCTCTAAAAACATTGTTACCAGTTGACTGTCCCCTGTACCAGCCGACTGGTATCCTGAAAACTACATTTTTAGCTTTTCTGACCCAATTTCAGAAATGCACCAGAAATTTCACAAATATCCAAAAATTCTCAAATTTTGTGGAGAGGTTTGTGGTACCCGTGTCTACTTGGAAAAAATATATTAAAAAATGTATCTGTCACAAATCTCAAGATTGACACAAAACTCAAAACTATCTAAATGGTTCAATTGAACCTTGACCTAAAGTTCTAGTTTTGGCCTCCTTATGATGTATCTGCCCATACCAAACCACTATGTATCCCTAGAATTGGTTAATATGACATCTACACATCAAGAACCAACTTCCATGCAATATGACCTTTATGTCATATTTTATGCATGATACTCAAATTCAATGTGCCAAATCCCTAGGATTAAGACTCAAATCTCTCTCTACATCCTTTGGCACACTCCATGGTCCATCTAGACTTTCGGGAGAAATCCTCCTAAGATTCATTGATCATGGGTCCCTACTTGGCTCCTAGAGCTCCCCCTTGAGCTCTTAGCTTTAGCCACCTCCCTAGGTGACTCATCTATAAACACAAGGTCACACTGGTGTACCTACGGTGATCCTTGGCCTACAAACCTAACCTTAGACACCTTATCTTTGGTTAAGTTCTTCTTGCCCTTAAATGACATTTCCTTGCCATTTTTGGATTTCCCTTTGCTATAGTCATATGACACGCTTGCATATGACTTCTCCATAGCATTGGAGCACTTAGATCGATATCCTAGATTCGATCTATCATTGTTGGATTTTTGACTACCTAACACCATACCTAAACCCTTAGATTCAATAGTGAATCTATCTAGAGTTTTCTCTAATTTATCAAGCTTTACTCTCAAAGCTTGATTTTCTGTTTCTAGGTTCTTAAACCTAGAATTAGCATGTCTACCTTAGACATTTCTAGACCTACCCATTGTAGGCATGTGCCTCCCCTTCTTTGGATTAATGTTTTGGTCCTTAGGTCTAATGATTTTAGATTTATCATGATGCATGATTTTCTTAAGGTTTTGACCTCCTTTATTAACTCTACTCCTATCATGGTATTTAAATTCAAAATTATGCATGGGTAAATAATTGACATTATTTCTAACATGCATGGAGGAATTTGAATTACATCTAAAATTAGGGATTACCTCCCTTACCCTTGCGACTCCCCCTTGATGTGAGCTTTTTTTCTTCTTCTTCTTCTTCTCCCACTTCCTCAAATGCTCCAACTTCTTGAATTCTCTTTTCCTTGAACATTTGGTGTGGTAATGTCCTAGCTCACCACATGTGAAGCATCTAATGTGTATCTTTTTCTTTTCCCTACAACCCATGTTAGATTTTGAAGCAATTGACCTGCATTTAGGGTTTACCTTCTTTTTCTTACCCAATGGACACTTGTCCTTGTAGTGTCCCTTCTCATTGCACCCAAAGCAAATAATATGGTCTTTTGACTTTGCTTTGGTGAAGGTGGAAGCTTTTTCTTGCTCCGGTATTGAGGATGGTCTCTCCTCCCCCTCAATCCTTAAGTGGAGACTTCTTCTTCCCCCTTTGATGAAGTGGATGATTCTTCAATTTCTTATGTCACTTCACTTGAGGAGATGGATGAATCTTTTTCTTCTTTCTCCTCCTCTTCGGATGTTAAGCTTCTTTCCTCATCCGATTGGTCCTTCTCCTCTTCTTGGACTATTAAGCTCATTTCCTTAGGTTCTTCCACTACTTGAACTTTTGTAGGGTTTTCATGAAGCGCTAACATTTTGCTCCATACTTCATGCACATTTTTATATTTGCCTACACGGCTAATCACATCGTTAGGCAAAATATTAAGTAAAATTGAAATTACCTTATCATTTGTCTTCGATTGTGTTTGTTGCTCCTCATTCCAATATTGTGGTCGGAGCTTTTTCCTATGTTTATCTTTCGGGACTTCAAATGGTTCTTCTAGCGCAATCATGAGATCCCAATCCATGCCGAACCAAGTCTTTGTTCGCATCCTCCAATAATCGAAACTCTCACGGTCGTAGAGAGGTGGAACAATGACATCGTCCCCTAAGCGTTCTTCAAGCGCCATTCCCTCTAGCCTTTTGCTCTCCCGGCGGTTAGTTCGTAGACGAGCGACCCCGGCTCTGATACCACTTGTTGGGACCAGTGCGTACGACTAGAGGGGGTGAATAGCCGATCACCCACTTGATTCACCGGTTTCTTCCTACACGTGTTAGTAAACGCAAGCGGAAACTTAAACTACAAACTAAATCAATGCTAACACCAAACCTTTATGTGGTTCGGAAATGATACTCCTACTCCACGGCTGTCCGTAAGGTGGACGATCCTGATCCGTCGGTGGATAACTCCCCGGAAAGCCTCCAGCTAGCTCGTGTCACTCCTTGTGGGTGGAGAAACCTCACCACAAACTCTCGACAACACCTGAGCACTTGAATACTACTAATAAGCTTTACCTAAACTTATTTCGTTAATCTTTGCCCAGCCAAATCGAGCTCTCTGAAATAAAGCTCACAGCTGAAACAGTCGTTACCAGTCGACTAGTGCTAACACCAGTTGACTGGTCCACCTTGGATTCGAACGTTACAGTCTAACGTTCGAATTCCAGCCGACACCAGTCGATTGCACAGAAGATCAGTCGACTGATCTTTCTGTGCTCTATATTAGTCGACTGGTCCAAGCATCAGTCGACTGGTCAAACCCTAAGCCTAAGGTTTCCCTTCCCGAGTACAATTCTCTCACACTCGAACCCTCATGACTCAGCTGACTCTTCTTTTGCAGCTTCGACCTATTGCCTTCAAGCCTTCTTCGACTTTGGCTCTCGTCTCTCGAATGCATACGAACCCGTGGCTCGTCCTCATGTCATCCTTCGCGTATGTCTCGAAGTGTGCTTCCCTTGGTTCATCGTTCTTGTTTTGTCCACAGTCCCTTGGATGCATACAAGCCCACGGCTCGTCTCCTCATGCTATCCTTCATCGGACCCGAAGCCGTCCAACTAAGTCTATATGTATCCTGCAACCATGGACACTCACATACACATATCAAATACAAGGGTGAACCTAACTTGAACCCTTTGCCCAAACATCAAAATACATGGTCACTCCGGACCATAGATTGCTCAAACACATTCTTCGTAAGTACAAAGCTATTTAACTGGAACACTAGTCTAAAGACGGTCTTGACAAGTGCCGATCTAGAAATTAGGTTCTTATTGATGTCGGGAACTTGGAGCATATCAATGAGTGTTAGCTCCTTCCCAGATGTCATCTTCAAGACAACTTTCCCGAGTCCGACAATCGGCGATATAGTGGAATTGCCCATATAGAGCTTTCTTTCACTTATCAGCGTATACTTGGAGAACATCGTCTTATTAGAACAGATGTTACGTATTGCTTCAGTATCGATCCACCACTGCTTCGGGTTGTCCACCACTGTGTTGGCTTCAAACACGACTGCAGTGAGATCCAGTTCCGATAAATCGGGGAGCTTATTATCAGAAGTTACGACATGGTTTGCAACATCCTTCTGACTCTTGGTTGGTTTTTTCGGGCGTCTACAATCTTTGGACAGGTGTCCTGGCTTTCCGTAGTTATAGCACGAGCCCTTAAATTTCTTGCCTTGAGCCTTCTTCTTGAATTGCTATAGCTTCTTGGTGTTCGGCTCAACCATGTTGAACATCTCGTCGATAGCCCGCTTTGTTTTTCTAGAGTCGGATAACTTTCGATTATCCTTCTCTATTCGTAGCCTCAAGATCAGGACTTCAAGTCCCATCTCCTTTTGCTTGTGCTTGAGGTAATTTTTGAAATCCTTCCACGACGGAGGGAGTTTCTCGATTACCGCGGCTACATTGAACGACTCGTTCAGCTTCATGGCTTCGACATCCAGATCATGCAATATCAGTTGCATATCTTGGACTTGAGATGTTATGCTCTTGGAATCTACCAGCTTGAAATTCAAAAATCTACCGATGATGAATTTCTTCAATTCGACGTTTTCGATTTTGTATTTCTTTTCTAGTGATTCCCATAGAGATTTTGCTGTCTCCATCGGACTATACACTTATACAACGTGTCGTCCAATGCATTGAGAACGTAGTTGTGGCACAGAAAATCTCCATGCGACCATGTATCATATGCAGCCTTGCTGTTGGCATCACCTTCCTCAGTGGCTGATGGGTATTTACGCAAAAATCGTACGAGGTTTAGCATTGTCAGATAACAGCATTTTCTACTGCCATCGTTTGAAGTTGACTCCTTTAAATATCTTCGACTTCTCTCCATGCACAACGGCGGTCGGAACGTCGTTGATCAATGCCATATCAGTTTGCGCGATATCGTTTTACGATTGTTAGGAGTCGATTCTGGGGTTGCTGCCGGGAGGATGCAAACTGATATGATTTCATCGAGGCTAGTGTTGGACATTATCTCCGTAAAATAATATTGCTCTGCTATAGGTGCTCACGGATAGCAGCAATTCGTTTCCGAAGAAACAACGATGATGTCTTGAAATAACAACATTACAAATTTCGAGACCAACGAATATTCTTGTAGGCTTTTTGGACTCTGGATGCATAAGATGAGATGAATGCTAATGACTTTGATGATTGAATGAATGAATCCATCGTATAGGGGACTCTATTTATACAAGGGAAGAGGTGATGTACCCTTTGACGAGTGACTATGACCTTTGGTTTAGGATTAATTTGGGTCGTTCGATCTGGAGGGTTGTAACCCTTCAGATAACCCTTTGATCTCATCCATTAGATCTGGATGGTTGTAACCTTCAGATCTCCCTTTTGATCTTAGCCGTCAGATTCGATCTGACACTTTAGATCAAGTCTCATCACCAACGGTCAGATCGCGACTCTTCACGATCAACGTTCCAGATCGCGTCACTTGTGATCCATCACCCCTCTTCGATCTAATGGTTGCCATTTGTTCGCCTGTCAGTAGTCTAGTCATCTCTCCTTCTACCTGAGTGCCACGTAGGCAGTGTGAATTGACCTTTCACCAACTCCGCCAATGCTAGTATCCGTGCTCTGGCCCAGTCCGTCAGAATTATAGGATCCACCAATGAAGCACCAACAAATACTGGAGCAGGAGCTATAGCGGAACCGTGGGAAATCCTGAAACCGGAGCCACGGGTGCGTGGAGCTGGGTGAACTGCTGGAACAGGCACAACTGGCGATACTGCAGAATGCCCTATAGGGAGTACTGATGGAGGTACCGACGAATATGCAAAGGTAGGTATCATTGGGGGTGTGGATACTATCGGATGCACTGTTGGACACACAGGGGAATACAGAGCCGAGAGTGTGATCAGAGGGCGTTGTAGCAATCCGCAGAGGCCACCACTCAGAGGAGGCGCTCTAGACCGTCGAGGTCACAGGGAGGAGGTCAGCGAACTCAGACTTATTCACGGCAGAAGCAAATAGCTCCCCCACTAGTACACATCTATTGTATGCATGACTTTCAGCAGGCCCCCACTTTGGTAGCACCCTAGTATTCTACGATAGGCAGTTACTGTAGACGCATCAGACCCATTAGTCTTAGCTGTCAGCCGCAACCTGTCCGGTACCCCAGCCGTAGCAGTTTATTACAACCCCTGTGTTTCCAACCCAGCCCATTTCGAGGATGCCACTACCGGGTTCAGAGACGGGACGAGTATATGCAACTACCCGAGAGGAGGCACCGCAAACCGATAGATCTACCTTTCGCAGTAGAATGTTCGTTTATCCATTTATCAGCTTAAATAGTGATGAATATTGATAGTCTTCTATTGCTTGGCACGGATATACTTGGATGGGATCCAGAGGGTGTCTATGATTAGATTATGGGATATAGGAGTGTACCTACCGGCGGGCAAGATACCGATTGTCAAACAGAGATGATGGAGACCCTTGGTTTCTATAGGTTGCTAGCCTACTCAGGAAACGTATTATCAGTTTCCGTCCAACATTTACGTGGTTTAGGTGTTGATAGTATATACCGTAGGTGATAGCAAAATTTGGGGACCAAATTTTTTGTTAGTAGGGGAGAATATTAAAAATTATAAATTTAAAATGCGGCACAGAAATTTTTGTGAATTTTTTTTAAATTTCCTTGAAACAAAAGTAGGGTTATGGGATTAAAGAATAAATTTGAGTGATAAAATGGTTAACATCAAACGTTGGAGGGGTTAAAAGCATATGAAACTGAAATTAAGGGGAGTGCTATGATCATCCAAAATAGGAGGGCTTAATTGCAAAAACCAACCCTTATATCCGAGCTCTCCTCCTCTTCCTCACGCTACCTCCGCCGATGCCGCTGAGTTCTTCCTCGCGAGTGGGATCGATAAATCAAGAGAGGCACTGACTTCTCGCCCTTCCACTCCCCACGCGATGCATGTCGGAGCCCAGATCCCCTTTCCCTCTTCTTCTCCTCCACCTGTGCCATAGTCGGAGCTTCCTTATCATCAGCGTCCTGAAGGAATCATTGAGGATCTCGCTGTCGATCTGGAGATTCAAGAGGAATAGTTGAGGAAGGGGAAACTCGCGTGGGCTTGTGGACTCGTCAGATTCAAGTTTAGCAGAATCGGCGTAGCCAATCTAGGTAAGGATTAACTAATTGGAGTGTGGATTACCACCAATGATTTTATTTTGTATGAGACTAAATTTGATTGAGGTTGCTTTTCGATTCTGATCGAGCAAGTTCTGATTTGGGACATCCTTATGTTGGATTGAGAGAACCGATAGAGGGGGGGGGGGTGAATATCGGAAATCGTTCGGATTTGAAGAGAGAATGCGTAGCAGAAGATTAAAGTTAAAAACACACAGACACAGGTGATTTTACTTGGTTCGGAGCCTAGGTCGACTCCTACTCCAAGGCCCACGGTTGTTGACCGTTTTCTGCGTGCAATTCTATATGTCGCAAAAATAGTTTACAAAAGATTTTAAAGAATTCAGTACAGTAAACTAAAATAGCTCTTCGTTACCGACGTCCGGAGTAGATGGTATTTTCGGAGCGGGAGGACGTCGTCGGCGCTTGAGTCTCGTGTAGGGAGGTTTTCGGAGCAGAGCGCGGGAGCAGAAGAGAGTAGAAGCGTTGTTTGAAAGTTGATGTTCGAAGCTTGGGGTCGAGGGCCCTTTATATAGGGCCTGGGAGCGCCCGGGACGTCGGGGGCGCCCCCCCACGTGTCGGTAGATCCGGCTCGGTCTCGGTCAGCGTCTGATCCCTTCAACTTCGGGATCAGCTTTGACCGGGGCACCCGGAGCGCTCGGGGCGCCCGGAGCGCTCGGGACGCCCGGGTTGACCGGGTCAAATCTTATCCCTCGGCTTCGCTGGGTTGAGCTTCGATGCTTGCACTTGGGGTGCCCGGGAGCAGCGGGGGCGCCCGGGAGCACGCGGGCGCCCGGGAGTTGAACTGTCGAAGCCCATCTTGCTTTCTTGTATTTTGTGTTCACCTTGGGTGCGCCCGGGACACTCCGGGCGCCCTGGTCAGCTGTTGCCTCATTCCTTTGAGGCTTTCTGAGCTGCAGACACACGTTCCTTCGGTCCTGCATCCAGGGTTAGTCCAAAACACAATAAAACAATAAAATATTAGATTATACAGCCTTAGCTGTCTTGGTTCTGACTTTGGGTCTCCAAAATGGAACCCTAGGTCGAACCGACGTCTACTGTTCCCTCGACGGGGAACGCGTCCTCACCTACTCCTCTCGGGAGAGTGTACCTGATGCCAACCGCTCCTCCGGTTGGACTTTTGCCTGGCGGTCCTTTGCCAGGTGTTGGATACCAAGCTGTCCTTCGCCCGGTGCCTAACATTCCTTCGCTAGGGCTTCAGTCCCAAGCTGTCCTTCGCCTGGTGCCTAGCAGTCCTTCGCTAGGGCTTTTTACCCTGGCATTCCTTCGCCAGTGCCTAGCAGTCCTTCGCTAGGGCTTTTTATCCTGGCAGTCATTCGCCAAGTGCCTAGCAGTCCTTCGCTAGGGTTTTGTATCCTGGCAGTCCTTCGCCAGGTGCCTAGCAGTCCTTCGCTAGGACTTTGTATCCTGCACACTCAGTGAATATTGTTAGATCACAATCAAACTTAATTTTGAATCCTTTGCCAATATCAAAACAAGGTTCGATATGGTGCTTCCTGCACCAACAATCTCCCCCTTTTTTGATTTATGGCAACACAATTCAATGTTAAGTATAAACATATAATAGTTAAGAAATGAAGGAGTATGAACAGTATAAGTGTAGATTAAAAAAAATTTTATACTCCCCCTAAATCCCTGAATACTTGTGTTATATCCCTTAACTTTGACCTTTCCTCCCCCTTTGACATATATCAAAAACATACATGGGCGAACAAGGTATCTAATAGGGAGTTTTGAGTTTCACCAAAATAAATTTAAGGGAGTTTAAAAACATAGTTTTCAAGAAAAACTTTAAGTAATGGATTTTATAAAAAATGATGTTCAAGGTAATAGGTGTTTTGAAAATACATGAAGCTCTCCCTTAATGTGACAACTCTTCTCCTTATATTAAAAAAAATTTGCAAAAACTTGTAACATAGTTTTTAAGAGTAACTTACTTGGCTAATATTTTGGAAACAGGTTTTCCTTTTAAAAAGGCTCAACATTTGCACTCATAGAGAAATTTCCTTGGAACATATTTTGTGCATTAAAACCCATTTTTACTTGGAAAAATCTTTAAATAGACAAGTTTTTGGAAAAATATTTCAATAGACATGTTTTTGCTGAAACATAGATTTTTGCTTAGAAACATTTGTCAAAAATTTGAAAGGTTTTTGCTCAGACAAACTTTGTTTACTAAGAAAGATTTTGCTTAGAAATATTTTCAAAATAAATGTACTTAGTGCTTTAGAGGTTTTGACAGTACTTTGAAGATGCTTAGACCAATTTTAAAGCATTTAAAAATACTTAGTGAAAATAAGATAAAATTCAAAATTTTCTTTCTCCTGGCCATATATGAATAAGGAACTTTTTGAAAGAAGATTTAAAAAAAGATGTGTGTATCAGAGCTTATGAGTTTTGAAAATATAAAAATACTTAGTATAATTCTGAAAGCACACAACTTAAATTGCACAAAAAAAAACTTCGCTTTGAAAGATATTGTGCAATTTTGGAAAAAGATTTTGTATTTGTAGTCAAGTCTTTAGAAAATTCACGTACTGAGAACACTATTGCTTTAGAAAGGTATTAGTACTTTTGAACAAAATGTTATGCATTTTGAAAATATAATATTTTACTTGACTAGGTTTCTTTTCCAGTCTGACACAATCCTAGGAACCCTTGTTAACTACAAGGACATTTTCCTAAGTGTCCTGGAAATTCTCAAGATTCAAGCAAATATTATTTGTAAAGGTATTTCAACAATGATTTACTAAACCACAAAAATATTTTGAAAAATAATGATATTTTTAAAGGCAAATTACTTGTATTTTCAAAAGAATTTTGAAAACTTAAAACATATTATTTTGAAATGTTTAATAATTCTTTTAATTTAACCTCCCCCTAAACTTGATATAGTCCTAGGAAGCTTGTTGACCACAAGTTAATCTTCCTCTAAGTCTTAGGGTTTGATTCAACATAAAGAATCCACATAAAAAAAGTTTAAACACTTTTGGAAACTACTTCGATTTGAAGACTAAATTTTCTTTTTGAAAATAGTAAAGAGCTACAAAGGGGACTTCTATGTTTAAAGTAATTTTGAAAATATTGCAGGAGATGTAAATACAATAGAACTCTTTTAAAAAAAATGCTCAAGTCCGAAAAATGAATAAATGTCAAGGCTTGGGCTGAAGACAATTTTTAAGTGAAAAACGGAAGGTGATTTTTGCAAGTCTTGTTCACTATTGATTTTCAAAAAGAGTTTCATTGTATAATGTCAAAAAGGAATCAATTTCAAGTAGATAAGCAAACGAAACTTAAGGTGAACAATTTTAAGTACCATGAATTGAAATATTAAATTGTAGTTTTGAAAAGTTAGAATGATTTTTGAGGAATTTGAAATTAATTAGATATTTAAATTTGAATTTTGAAAGTTGTTCATTTGAGTTAGATTTGAATTTTAAAAGTATTTATTAAAGTTTAAATTCTGAAATTTGAAATTGATTTAATTGAATTATTTTGAATTTGATTGAATTAAATTTAATTGAATTAATTAAGATTTAATTGAATTTAATTGATTTAATTGAATCTAATTGGTTTAATTAAGATTTAATTGAATTTGATTGACTTAATTAAGATTTAATTGAATTTAATTGATTTAATTAAGATTTAATTGAATTTAATTGATTTAATTAAGATTTAATTGAATTTAATTGATTTAATTAAGATTTAATTGAATCTAATTGGTTTAATTAAGATTTAATTAAATTTGATTGACTTAATTAAGATTTAATTGAATTTGATTGATTTAATTAAGATTTAATTGAATTTGATTGATTTAGTTGGTTGGGTTGGACTCAACTTTTAGGTCCTAAGCATCTCACTCATTTCTAAGCGACAGAACATGATATCCTTAACTGTTTTGTGAGATGCATTAATTGTATCTTTGATGTTAACACTATGATTTAATTGAAGCTTGTGTTAGATTCGAGTTTAACAAATGATAATTTAAAAGTGAGTTTCGATAATTGGCTTCCAGGTCTTGGCGAGACACAGAGGCCTTCTTTTGCCGTAGCCTTATTGGATCAACAACCCTTTCCTAGACAAAGCCTTTTAAAGAAAGATCATTTTCAAATTATTGTTTGAGACACTCTGGTCTAACTAGCTTAGGATTCGGAGAGGTAGCTTCGGCTAGTTCCACCGGACTAAAAAGACCAAATAAGATACTCCTTACCCTACTTGATTCCTTAGTCAGGCTTCCCTAACGTACTATCATCAAACCTTGTCCTAATACTAGGTTGTTCAAGTTTCAATTAATTAGGTTAGTCCTTAAACTAACCAATCCTAATTTTAAGCAAAAAAAAAAAACAAACAACACACAATTAAAGCAAACAAAAAAATGATCTAAGTTACATCATAATCGAAATAATACTCAGGTTTTTTAAAATCAACAAGGTTGGGAATTAAATTTTCTGACATATTAACCTTAACTATTTTGTATGAATTAATTACGTTCTTTGAGGTAAATATTAGATTTTCAAATATCATAAATTTACCTTTTGATTCCCGGCTGGGAATCTCCCCCTTGATACTTGCCGTCTTTAGCATCTTATAGTGGTCGCGAGTCATCCGGACCAGCTTCCGATCATCATATCCCCTTCTTCGTCGTCAAATTCTGAGTCTGAGTTGGACTCAAGTATTGGTTGAGGCCTCTTTTGCAATTCTCTTGGAGTTTTTCCTGCAATAAAAACTATACCTTCCTCGACCATTGCAATATCAGCTTGATTATTTAATCTTAATTCAGAAAATGATTCAAAATTAATTACCGATTTTGTCTTAGAAAACTCGTCATTTGACTCTGGTTTGATTTCGACGTCGGGTGTCGAGTCTGTCTCAGCTACTTGTTCTTGAGCTTCTAAGATCTCAACATCGGAGCTCTCTTCGTGTAGATTGATTAGCTTTTCCCACATCTCCTTGGCACAGTTGAAGGATCCGACCCGCTTCAGTTCGTCTTTGGTCAGGCCGCATTGTAAGATTGCTGTAGCCCTGGCATCAGTCTCGATCTTCCTCAGAGTTGGTTCGTCCAATTTGTCCCAGGCGATCGATGATCCATCTTCTGTGGGGAGGGAGAACCCTGTTTGAATGATCATCCATATGTCCATATGGGCCTTCAGATGGAACTCCATTAGACTTCTCAAGGAATTGAAGTTCTCGCCGGAGAATAGCGGTGGACGGGCACTGTTCCATTCTTGATTGACCATTTTAAAATGATCCTTGTACACAAAAGAAATAACAGAAATGTACCAAGACTTGGTCTTGGATTAGTAGTGCGGGAGAAGGGAAAAAATAACCCAAAATAAATGTTACACGAATTTCGAGGTGAAATAATAATAAAATAATAAAAGAAATTTATGACAAATTTTTTGAAAATGTTGATTTTGTCAATTCTGATAAATGATGAAAAAGTAAGAATTTAATGTTTGAAAAAAAAGTTTGCTTGAATTAAGGTAGCACGAATTTCGAGAAAAAATATTAAAATAATAATAAAAAAAAGTTTATGACAAATTTTTAGAAATTGATCGTTTTATTAATTCTGACTTATAGGAAAAAAATGAGCATTCAAAATTGAAAAAGTGAGCATTCAAAATTGAAAAATGAGCACCAACCTCAATCAACGAAAAAGATAATAAAAATTAAAATTATTTCGTAAAATCCGAAAATACTCTCAAATTGGTGGTTGCACCAAATTTGAGCTTCCCCGCTCTGATACCACTTGTTAGATCGAGAGAACCGATAGAGGGGGGGGTGAATATCGGAAATCGTTCGGATTTGAAGAGAGAATGCGTAGCGGAAGATTAAAGTTAAAAACACACAGACACAGGTGGTTATACTTGGTTCGGAGCCTAGGTCGACTCCTACTCCAAGGCCCACGGTCGTTGACCGTTTTCTGCGGGCAATTCTATATGTCGCAAAAATAGTTTACAAAAGATTTTACAGAATTCAGTACAGTAAACTAAAATAGCTCTTCGTTACCGACGTCCGGAGTAGATGGTATTTTCGGAGCGGGAGGACGTCGTCGGTGCTTGAGTCTCGTGTCGGGAAGTTTCCGGAGCAGAGCGCGGGAGCAGAAGAGCGTAGAAGCGTTGTTTGAAAGTTGATGTTCGAAGCTTGGGGTCGAGGGCCCTTTATATAGGGCCTGGGGGCGCCCGGGACGTCGGGGGCGCCCCCCCACGTGTCGGTTGATCCGGCTCGGTCTCGGTCAGCGTCTGATCCCTTCAACTTCGGGATCAGCTTTGACCGGGGCGCCCGGAGCGCTCGGGGCGCCCGGGTTGACTGGGTCAAATCTTATCCCTCGGCTTCGCTGGGTTAAGCTTTGATGCTTGCGCTTGGGGGCGCCCGGGAGCAGCGGGGGCGCCCGGGAGCACGTGGGCGCCCGGGAGTTGAACTGTCGAATCCCATCTTGCTTTCTTGTGTGTTTGTGTTCACCTTGGGGGTGCCCGGGACACTCCGGGCGCCCTGGTCAGCTGTTGCCTCATTCCTCTGTGGCTTTCTGAGCTGCAGACACACGTTCCTTCGGTCCTGCATCCAGGGTTAGTCCAAAACACAATAAAACAATAAAATATTAGATTATACAGCCTTAGCTGTCTTGGTTCTAACTTTGGGTCTCCAAAATGGAACCCTAGGTCGAACCGACGCCTATTGTTCCCTCGACGGGGAACGCGTCCTCACCTACTCCTCTCGGGAGAGTGTACCTGATGCCAACCGCTCCTCTGGTTGGACTTTTGCCTGACGGTCCTTTGCCAGGTGTTGGATACCAAGCTGTCCTTCGCCCGGTGCCTAGCATTCCTTCGCTAGGGCTTCAGTCCCAAGCTGTCCTTCGCCTGGCGCCTAGCAATCCTTCGCTAGGGCTTTTTACCCATGCATTCCTTCGCCAGTGCCTAGCAGTCCTTCGCTAGGGCTTTTTATCCTGGCAGTCCTTCACCAGGTGCCTAGCAGCCCTTCGCTAGGGCTTTGTATCCTGGCAGTCCTTCGCCAGGTGCCTAGCAGTCCTTCGCTAGGACTTTATATCCTGCACACTCAGTGAATATTGTTAGATCACAAACAAACTTAACTTTGAATCCTTTGCCAATATCAAAACAAGGTTCGATATGGTGCTTCCTGCACCAACACCTTATTGAGAGATGATCTTGGATTTTGATTGAAGACCTAGAATTGGTTCTATTTTGGTGATTACTGTTGGTGCAGACATCACCTAAGTCGAACCTAGGTTTTGATAATGGCAAAGGGTTCAAGTGTTAAGATGTTATTGTGTTCTAATGTTGTTCACTGAGTGTGCAGGAAGAAGCCCTAGCTACACTAGGCAAGAAGTCCTGGCAAAGGGCTGGGCAAAGAAGTCCTGGTCAAGGACTAGGCAAGAAGACCTGACCAGAAATCTGGTAAAGAAGTCCTGGTCGAGGACTGGGCACGAAGTCCTCGCAAGGGGCTGGGCACCGAAGACCTGGCTGGAAGTTGGGCACGAAGACCTGGTCAGGTGGATCGGGCAAAAGTCCAACCGGAGGAGCCGGTTGGCAAATGATAAACTCTCCTGAGAGGAGTAGGTGAGGACGCGTTCCCCGTCGAGGGAACAGTAGGCGTCGGTTCGACTTAGGGTTCCATTTGGGAGACCCGAAGTCAGAACCAAGACAGCTACGGCTGTAATTACTACTTATTATGTTTTTGGGACTAACCTTAATTGCAGGGTCGAAGGATTGATCGTCTGCAAGTGAAGGTTCTTCACTAGGCCTAGGCGCCCGAATGGAGTCAGGCGCCCGATTGGGCTCAGGCGCCCATAAGGATACGGGCGCCCAAGGGTGAAGGCAAAAATCAAAAACCAGCTGCAAAGCCACTGAACCAAGGCGGATCAGGCGCCCGTGAGGTCACGGGCGCCCCCATCAGCTCAGGCGCCCAAGTGGGGAGGATAAGCGCTGACCGAGCCCGCGGATAAGGTTTCCCGGATCGAAGGGCACGTGTTAGGGGCCCTCAACCTATCAGGCACCCGATAGAGGACTATAAAAGGGGCTCGACCCCAAGGCTTCAACAACACAGTTTTCTAACGCTTCAAAGCTTTTCGTTCAAGCGCTACGCCCCGGCAAACTTCGACTTCGAGATTCCAGCGCCGACGACGACCCACTGCTTCGAAATACGATCCACATCGGGTGTCGGTAACGAAAAGTGTAACTAGTTTCATTTCCGTTATATTCTTGTACTCAATTTGTAAACTGCTTTGCGCGATTATAGTATTGCCCAAAGTAAGCAGTCAAGGACCGTGGGCCTTGGAGTAGGAGCCGACCGCGACTCCGAACCAAGTAAAAAATCTTGTGTTCTTGTGTGCACTTAATTATTTCCGCTACGTTTTCGCTCTTTATTCTATCCGAAAAGATTTAACGATATTCACCCCCCCTCTATCGTTTTTCTCGATCCAACATGTGGTATCAGAGCGGGTGGCTCAAATTTGGTGCAACCACCAATTTGAGAGTTTTTCGGATTTTACAAAATTTTTAATTTCATTTTCTTTCGAATTTTTCTCGTTAATCGAGGTTGGTGCAACACCACTCGATCGCTCTTTTTTAATTATCTTATTCCCGTACTACTAATCCAAGATCAAGTCTTGGGACAAGAATTTTTTTGTTTTTGTCTTTCCAGAAATCTTAATTGCCATGTAAGAAGGTTTCAGCACAGCCAGACCACCATTCTTCAGTGGAGAAGACTTCTCCTACTGGAAGAGTCGGATGGAAGTCCACCTGAAAACTCAGGTGGACATGTGGATCATAATCCAATCTGGTTTGGAAATCCCGAAGAATGCGGAAGGAGTGACACAACCTTACACAGAATGAGATGCCTCGCTGAAAATGAAGATCGAGGCTGATGCAAAGGCGACCCAGACACTCCAATGCGGACTAACCAAAGAAGAATTGAACCGGGTGGGACCCTTCAACAGTGCAAAGGAACTCTAGAGTAAGTTGATCGAGTTGCACGAAGGTACCTCCGACACCTGAATCAGCAAGAGGGACCTACTGCTGAACAAATTGTACACAATCAAAATGAACGAAGGCGAGTTAGCAGCCCAGCTCCACGCCAGGATCCAGGAGCTGATGAATGGTTTACATACAATTGGTCACAAGGTAGAAAATCGTGACCTTATCAGGTTACCCTAAACGCCTTCCCGAGAAATACTTTGTGGACATCTATGGTAGATGCTTACAAAGATTCTAGGGACCTTTCCAAAATCAAATTAGACGAATTATTTTCTGAACTAGAATTACATGAGCAGACTAACTGCACCTTAGCCGAGAAAGGTATTGCTTTTCTTGCAGGAAAAACAGGAAAGGTGACCAAGAAAAAGCCTCAACCTGCACCCGCGTCTGACTCAGACTCAGACTCAGACTCAGAAGACAGCGAAGGGGATCGACCCAAACTGGTTCGGCTAGCCCGGGACTACTACAAGGAGCTGAAGCGTTAGACCAACAGAAAAAAAGTCAGCCGAAAGAAGGAAGATCCAGCTGAACCATCAACGACCAAGACCAAATCAAACGTAGCCTGCTACGAATGCAACAAGAAGGGACACTACAAATCGGAGTGCCCTAATTTGAAAGAAGCCAAGAAGACAAGAAGGAAGAAGGCCCTTCAAGCCACGTGGGACGAGTCTTCATCCGAAGAAGAAGAAGAGGCCCCACAATCGAACCTGCTTGCCTTGACTGCTTCGGAAGACATCGACACTGGATCAGAATCGGAGCCGGACGACGGAAAGTTCACGATTTCAGAGGACGGCAAAATAACTGTAAGTGATTATTCTAAAATTGAATTAGCAGAATTAATTGCTTACGTATCTAGTGACTTGGCGAAAGCCAAAATCCGAGTCGAGTCCCTCCGACAGGAAGTAAAACTCCTGAAAGAGGGAGCTGACTCTAGATCTTTGACTAAGAAGGTTCAAGAAAGAACCTCTACTCAAGTTGAAAAGCTTGAGAAAGAGAACTCCTCCTTGAAAACTCAAGTCAAGGACCTTAGAGCGGCTTTAGAACGATTCACTTCGGGTTCCAAGGGTCTTGACATGATCCTTGGAAAACAGAAGTCTGTTCTAAATCGATCCGGGTTAGGGTATCGAACCAAAGCTAGACAAAGGTCATACTATGCTGTATTGAACCAATCTAGACCCAAAGTTCAGGCATGGATACCCAAACTTTGCCTGAACAACCAAGCTGGACCAAACCAGTATTGGATCCCCAAGGACAAGATCCATATCTTGCCTAATCATTACCGTGGCTTTAGTCCAGGGGGAGCCAACTTAAAAATAATTTTTATAGTTAAATAAATTCTTTTCTTATTTTAAATTGCATGCTTGCGTATTTATTTATGCAAATTATCATGCTTAGACCTAGGACTGGTTAGTTTAAGGACTAAAACGATTAACTGAAATTTGAATAACATAGTATTGGATGGAGGTGAGATGATAGTACGTTAGGGAAGTCATTTTGGCGGAACTAGCCGAAGCTACCGATCTAAGACCCAAACTAGTTAGACCAAAATCTTTCAAGAAGTAACTTGAAGATGGATTTTCAATAAAAGATTTTGTCAAGGAAAGGGTTGATGATCCAATAAGGCTACGGCCAAAGAAGACCTAGTGCCTCGCCAAGACCTGGAAGCCGATAATTGAAAACCAAATTCACTTTACTATTGTCAGATTTGAATCTAACACAGATTTCAATTAATCTTAGATTCAACCATTTTTTTCAAAAATAAAATTTAAAGCATAATAAATTGTTTTTAAAATTAATTTAACTTTTCAAAATTAATCATGGGTTTTCAAAATAAAATTCTTGCTTCTATTAAAATCTGTCTCACAAAACTCATAAGGTTAACATGATTGATAACTATAGACTGGGTGAGATGGTTAGGATCTAATTCTACTTCATTTGTTTTTGTACTGAATCATGCAAATTAGAGCTTAACTGACCTAATTGTGAGTTAGTCAAAAGAGTCAAACCGGGTCAAAACAGTCAAATCTGGTCAAATGGACAAACTGGTCAATAGTCACACTGGTGTCAGATCAGGCGCCCGTGACCTGTCGGGCGCCCCCAGCTTTCCCTTCAACCCAGACCACCAAAGGTTTCAACCCTACCCATCTGAGTCGGGCGCTGGTGACCTATCGGGCGCCTAAGTCTTTGTCTTCATCCTGTTGGTGCAGAAAGCACCCAAGTCAAACCTGTGTTTTGATAATGGCAACAGGATTCAAAAGTTAAGTCTTACTTGTTATCTAATATGTCACTCTAGTGTGCAAGGTAAAAAGTCCTAGCGAAGGACTGCTAGGCACTGGCGAAGGAATGCTAGGGTAAAAAGCCCTAGCGAAGGACTGCTAGGCGCCAGACGAAGGACAGCTTGGGACTGAAGCCATAGCGAAGGAATGCTAGGCATCGGGCGAAGGACAGTTCGGTATCCAAGACCTGGCGAAGGACGGCGAGGCAAAAGACCAACCAGAGGAACGGTTGTCATCAGGTACATTCTCCCAAGAGGAGTAGGTGAGGACGCGTTCCCCGTCGAGGGAAGAGTAGGCGTCGGTTCGACCTAGGGCTCCATTTTGGAGGCCCAAAGTCTGAACCAAGACAGCTAAGGTTGTATAAACATAATACTCTATTGTTTTATATTGTTTTGGACTAACCCTGGATGCAGGACCAAAGGAACGTGTGTCTGCAGCTCAGAATGCCCAAAGGAGAGAGGCAAGTAGCTGAGCAGGGCGCCCTCAGTGTCCCGGGCGCCCCAAGGGCAACACAAAACAAGCAAAGCAACAAAGACTTCGGCTGCTCACTGGCCGGGGCGCCCCCAGCAGCCAGGGCGCCCCCAGCAGCCAGGGCGCCCCGAACGCCCAGGGCGCCCCGCGCCTACGCCAGCGAAGCTGATTTCCCTTATCCAGCCGAGAAGCCCGCGCTGAAGGAGTCAAACAGGGCGCCCCCAGTGTCAAACCTCATCCCTATTCGAGTGGGATAGAGGTTGACCGAGCGAAGCTCGGATCGCGTGACACGTGGGGGGGGGGCGCCCCCGACGTCCAGGGCGCCCCGAGGTGTTATAAATAGCACCCCACGCCAAGGCTTTGAAGAACAACAATTCATTCAATGCTTTGACGCTCTTCTGCTCCCGCACTCTGCTCCGGAAACCTCCCAACTCGAGCCGACGACGTCCCTCCGCTCCGAAAAGTCAATTCACCTCGGACGTTGGTAACAAAAGAGCGATCTTTTAATTTTTGTTTACGATACTGCAATTGTAATATTTATTTGTAAACCATTTTGTAAATTTATAGAATTGCCCGCAGAAAACGGTCAACGACCGTGAGCCTTGGAGTAGGAGTCGACCTAGGCTCCGAACCAAGTAAAAATAATTGTGTTTGCGTGTTTTGCTTTTAATCTTCCGCTGTGCAAATTCTCTATCTTAAATCCGAACGCTTTCCGATATTCACCCCCCTCTATCGGTTCTCTCGATCCAACAAGTGGTATCAGAGCGGGGAAATTCAAATTTGGTGCAACCACCAGTTTGAAAATTTTTTCGGATTTTCTTTTTTTTTTCTCGTTCGAATTTCTTCTAATATACTTTTCGTTCAAATTTTTTGTTAATCGAGATTGGTGCAACACCCCTCGATATTTTATTTTCCTTATCCCGCTCTACTAATCCAAGAACAAGTCTTGGGAAATTTTTTTTTTTTAGTTATTTTTTTCAGATTAAATGGCCATGCTAGAAGGATTCAGCACCGCCAGACCTCCACTTTTCAGTGGAGAAGACTTTTCCTACTGGAAAAGTCGAATGGAGGTCCACCTGAAAACTCAGGTGGACATATGGATAATCATCCAGTCCGGACTGGAGATTCCCACTAATGCTGAAGGAGTTCCTCAAAGCTACACAGAGTGGGACACCGCTCTGAAACGAAGAATCGAAGCAGATGCAAAGGCGACTCAGACCCTCCAATGCGGCTTAACAAAAGAGGAGCTGAACCGGGTGGGTCTCTTCAACAGCGCCAAGGAGCTGTGGGCAAAATTGATCGAGCTGCACGAAGGAACATCAGACACTCGGATCAGCAAGAGAGATCTGCTCCTGAACAAATTGTATACCATCAGGATGGCCGACAACGAAACAGCAGCCTAGCTTCACGCATGAATCCAAGAATTAATGAACGGTCTTCACACTATAGGTCACAAGGTACGCTTTAAATGCTTTCCCTAGAAACACCTTGTGGGCATCCATGGTAGATGCATACAAGGTTTCAAGGGATCTCTCAAAAATTAAACTAGATGAATTGTTTTCCGAATTAGAACTGCATGAACAAACTAACTGCAATTTGGCCGAGAAAGGTATTATTGCCTTTGTTGCAGGAAAAACTGGAAGGTCAACAAAGAAGAAACCTCAACCTGAACCCGAGTCTAACTCAGACTCAGACTCAGACTCAGAAGACGAAGAAGGAGATCGACCTAAGCTAGTCCGATTGGCCCGAAGCTACTATAAAGAATTGAAGAACCAAACCAACAGAAGGAAGGCCAACCGAAGAAAGGACGAACCAGCTGAGCCCACAAATGACAAAAACAAGCCCAACGTGACTTGCTACGAGTGCAAGAAGAAGGGTCACTACAAGACGGAGTGTCCAAAACTAAAGGAGACCAAAAAGACAAGAAGAAAGAAAGCACTCCAAGCAACCTGGGACGAATCTTCCTCAGAAGAAGAAGAAAAAGCACCCCAGTCAAACCTACTAGCCCTGACCGCCTCAGAAGAAGTCGGGACCGAGTCAGTGTCAGAACAGGACGATGGTAGACTAACCTTTTCAGAAGACGGCGAAATCAAGGTAAGTGGTTTCAATAGAAGTCAGTTAAATGAACTTATTTCGTATCTTTCTCGAGACTTGGCGAAAGCCAAACTCCGAGTCGAATCCCTCCGACAGGAAGTAAAACTCCTGAAAGAGGGAGCTGACTCTAAATCCTTAACCGAGAAAGTTCAAGAAGGAACTCCTACACAAGTTGAAAAACTTGAGAAAGAGAACTCCTCCCTAAAAACTTAGGTTAAGGATCTTAGAGATGCTTTAGAACGATTCACTTCTGGTTCCAAGGGTCTTGACATGATTTTTGGAAAACAGAAGTCCGTTCTAAATCGATCCGGACTTGGCTATAGAACCAAATCCCGACAAAGATCTTACTTTGCTGTACTGAATCAGTCCAGAAGTAAAGTTCATGCATGGGTATCAAAACTATGCCTGAACCAACAAATTGGATCAAATCAGTATTGGATCCCCAAGGACAAGATTCACAGCTTGCCTAATCATTATCGTGGCTATAGTTCAGGGGGAGCCAAATTGAAAATTATATTTATTGTTAAATAAAATTTAATTCTTGTAATCTGCTTGATTGATTGTTTATTTAAATTTCTATAATTTACTATGCTTAGACTTAGGTTAGTTTAAGGACTAAACAAACTTAACTGAAATTTGAACAACATAGTATTGGGTGGAGGTGAGATGATAGTACGTTAGGGAAACCAATTCTAATAAGGTCATGTCTACTTGGTCTCTTTAGACTGGTGAAACTAGCTGAAGCTACCGATCCAAAATCCAAACTAGATAGACCAGAACTTTTCAAAGATTAATTTTGAAAATGAAATTTCATTAAACGGCTTTGTCAAGGAAAGGGTTGATGATCCAATAAGGCTACGGCCAAAGAAGGCCTAGTGTCTCGCCAAGACCTGGAAGCCAATTTTTGAATTTCAAATTCAAATTACTTTTTGTCAAATTCAAATCTAACACAAATTTTCAGTTAAGTATAGATTCAAACATTTCCTTTCAAAATAAATTTAACTATTTTCAAAAATTAATTTAAGGTTTTCTAAATAATTTTTTTTTTCAAAATGATTTTACTTATCAAAACCCGTCTCACAAAACCTATAAGGCTAACATGATTGAAAACCCTAGATTTGGGTGAGACAGACTAGGCAGTGAAAATCAATTTAAGCTATTCCTGACTCTAATTGAATCCAAATCAACAAAACTCTTTATGTGTAGGAACATAAAGATTTGGACCAATGGATGTTGGATAGCGGTTGCTCCAGGCACATGACTGGAGATAAATTGAAATTCACCAAACTCAAGTTCAAGAACCTAGGCTCAGTGGCATTTGGCAACAATGCTACCCTAAAGGTAATTGGGTCAGGTAATATTGAACTTAAATCTGACTTTGTTATTAAGAAAGTTCTTTTGGTTGAAAACTTCAATTTTAACTTGCTTAGCATAAGTCAGTTATGTGATTCTGGTTATATAGTCACCTTCAACAATTCTAACTGCCTGATTAGAAATATACAAGACTCAGAAATCATGCTTAAGGGCACTAGGAAAAATAATGTATACACTATAAACCTTCCCCTAGTACCCAAATGTATGTTAACTCAGTTAGAACAATCAAACCTCTGGCATAGGAGACTAGGTCATACTAACCTAAGAACTATTTCAAAAATCACCCAACTTGGATTAATTAAAGGTATACCTAAAATTAAAAATCATGAATACCTAATATGTGAATCATGTAATCAAGGTAAACAAACCAAATCTAATCACAAACTAATCCAATCTGACCTAACTCACACCACACTTGAGCTCCTGCACCTTGACCTATTTGATTCACATGGAGCCAAGTCACTAAGCGGAAATCGATACTGCTTAGTAATAGTTGATGATTATTCTAGATTCACCTGGGTTATGTTTCTAAAAACCAAAGATGAAACCCTAAACTTATTTAATGAATTTTGTAAATTAATTGAAAATCAAAACGACACCAAAGTTAAAAGACTTAGGAGTGACCACGGGGGAGAATTTGAAAATCAACGGTTCGAGGAATTCTGTAAGGTCAATGGGTATTTACATGAATTTTTATGTCCTAGAACCCCCCAACAAAATGGGATAGTCGAAAGAAGAAATAGAACCTTACAGGAAGCCGCTAGGGCTATGCTCAACGAATTTAGCTTAGCAAACCAATATTGGGCAGAAGCGATTAGTACGGCTTGTTACATCCAAAATAGGGTTCTAATTAACAAGCGACACAACAAAACACCCTATGAACTGTACTACCATAGACTCCCAAATCTGCACTACCTAAGGGTCTTTGGATGCAAAGTCCATATCCTTAACACCAAAGACTATTTAGGGAAATTTCAGTCCAAGTCAACCCCAGGTATCTTCCTAGGATACTCAACCACAAGTAGAGCTTATAGGGTTTACAATATACAAACTAAGAAAATTGAAGAAACAACAAACTTAATATTTGATGAAGAAATCAACTCAACATCTGATAATCCAAACCTAACCTCATCAAATTCTGATCAAGAGAATAATGAACAAACTGTTGAACCTTTAATTGAACCATTAACGAACTAACTATTGAACCAACTACTGAGTCAAATCAACCAACTATTAACTCAACAATTGAACCAGCTCAAAGAGTCGAATCAAATAGTGAACCAAACCGACCAGCCGGACCTGAGGCTGAACCAAGTTCTAGAAGAACCAAGAAACCCAGACTCAGTCACCCAACCGATCAAATTGTGGGTGATCCAACTCTAGGAGTCAGGACTAGGTCCTCCTATAGAAACCTTAGTCAAATAGCTATGATATCAAAAATAGAACCCAAAACAATAGATGAAGCCCTACCTGACCCTGATTGGATCATAGCTATGCAAGAAGAATTAGCCCAATTTGAGAGGATCCAAGTCTGGGAACTAGTGTCTAAACTTGAAGGCAAATCCATGATTGACACTAAGTGGGTTTTTAGGAAGAAGCTAAATAATCAAGGAGAAATAGTTAGAAATAAAGTCCGCTTAGTAGCGAAGGGATTCAGCCAAGTAGAGGGATTAGATTACGACGAAACATATGCCTCAGTAGCTAGACTTGAGTCCATTAGAATGCTGTTAGCCTTTGCATCCCATAAAGGGTTTAAGCTATATCAAATGGATGTAAAGTCGGCTTTCCTAAATGGATTCATTAAAGAAGAAGTTTATGTAGGACAACCCCCTAGGTTTGAGGACTTAGAAAAACCTGACTATGTTTACAAACTAACTAAAGCACTATGTGGACTAAAACAAGCACCTAGGGCCTGGTATGAACGTTTATCAACTTACTTAATCTCTAAAGAATTTAAACAAGGACAAATTGACTCAACCCTATTTATTAAAACTCTAGGAAAAGATATATTTATTGCCCAAATTTACGTAGATGACATAATCTTTGGGTCCACTAATTCGAACTTTCTAAAAGAATTTGTTAAAATAATGGAAAATGAATTTGAAATGAGTCTAGTTGGTGAACTTAACTTTTTCCTAGGCTTACAAATTAAACAAACTAGGGATGGAAACTATGTCCATCAATCCAAATATGCTAAAGAGTTAATAAAGAAATTCAAAATGGATAACTCTAAAAGCATAAGTATCCCCATGGCCACAAATGTAAAAATAGATAGTGACCCTGATGGTAAATCAGTAGACCTTAAACTCTATAGGAGTATGATAGGTAGTCTACTGTACCTTACAGCCAGCAGACCTGATATTCTTTTTGCTGTAGGGATGTGTGCTAGATACCAAACCTGTGCTAAGGAAACGCACTTAGCAGCCCTAAAATGAATACTAAGATATGTTAAGGGCACCCTAAATGTAGGGATTTGGTATCCTAGGACCTCAACCTTTGATTTGTCAGGATACTCAGATTCTGACTATGCTGACTGCAAATTAGATAGAAAGAGCACAAGTAGAAGCTGCCAACTATCAGGAAATAGTCTAGTCAGTTGGTGCAGCAGAAAACAACACTGTGTAGCTATATCCACAACTGAAGCTGAGTATGTAGCCTTAGGAGAGTGTGTGACACAACTTTTATGGATGATACACACTCTTAAGGACTTCCAGCTCAACTATACTCAAACCCAAGTCTTCATTGACAACATAAGCTCGATTAATCTAACCAAGAATCCAATCCAACATTCCAGGACTAAACACATAGAAGTTAAACACCACTTTGTAAGAGACCATGTAGCCAGGGGTGAAATAGTTCTTAAGCATGTAGACTCTAAATCTAACTTAGCTGACATTTTCACAAAATCCCTACCTGAGTCTGAGTTCAGCTCACTAAGAAGGCAGTTAGGATTGTGCTTAGTAGAATAGGGTCAACCTGACTTTTCATTTCTTTTACCACTTTATTGACTTTTCATTTTCGTACTACTTCTCTTACTTAAAATCAGTTTCTAAAAGAATTTTGAAAAACTGTTGTTTTTAAAATCAGTTTATTTAAATCATTTTCGACTTAGTTTTATTTCAAAACTACCCCCTTTCAAAACTAGGGCTTTTTCGTAAATGGACTTAGCCTAGGCCCTAATCCTAGAATTGCATGCACCTATAGATTTAGAAGCCAGCATCTCACAAGCACCTTAGGGTACTTTTGATTGATAACCTAGAAAGGGTTGAGATACTTAGGTTTTTGCCTTAATTCAAGATGCTTTAAGTCAGTGCATCTGCAGTAATTGGGGCACTAAATACAACTTACACAACAATTAAGTTAAGTGTCAAGTTTAGAAAATCTAACTTGAACAGAAACACTTAACATGACTAACCCTAGCAAAAACTACTGCTTATAATAGTTAGTAAGTAGCTAAATGGGTTAGACACGTCCCTACAAGAGAAAATCAACTGATTTGGTCTAAGTTTTATCATGAATTGGTTCAGTATAGCAAAATCATGCAAATATTTTCCTTTATGAAAATTATTTCCTTTATGCAATTTAAGTATTGCTATATTTATCTATTTTTTTATATATGGTAAAGGGGGAGAGATAAGAAAAGAGAGAATTTAAAAAAAAAATTTGTCTCTCAAAATTTCAAAATCTATCCTTTATTCAAAAAGTACTTACTTAAGCTCTTCAAAAATTTTCTAAGTACTTATGCTTTTCAAAATTCTCTAAGTAATTATGTTTTTCAAAATTCTCTAAGTACTTAAGCTTTTCAAAAATTTACTAAGTACTAGAGTTTGTCAAAAATTTACTAAGTACTTAAGTTTTTTTTAAAAAAATCTTACTAAGTACTTAAGTTAAAGTTTTCAAAAACTTTTGAGTACTTTAAAACTTAAGGCTTCAAAAATTTTTCTAAGTACTCTAAACTCATGCTTCCAAAAACTCTTCTATGTACTTTTAAAAATTAAGTTATCAAAAAAAATTTCCAAGTACCTAAACTTAAGTTTTCAAAAGTGCAAAAATCATTTTTGAAAATACAAAAGCCTTCTGTTGAAAATAATACTAAGTAAAATTTTTTTCTTAAACATAGAACCCCACAAATGTTTGAAAAATCTAGGGGGAGAGTCCTTCCAGGGGGAGGGAACAAAATATATTTTTACATGCTTTGATTAAACTTAACATTTTGAACTAGGGTTGCCATNACCTGAATTTCAGGTTTTCAACCCAATTTCAGTAATATCCTAAAAATTCTACAAATCTCCAAAAATTCTGAAATGTTGTAGGGAGATTTGTGGGGCCAATGTCTATTTGGGAAAAATTTGTTTCCAAATAAATGTACTCCGGATCCCAAGATTGGCACGAAACTCCACTTTTCCTAAAGTGTATCATTAAAACCTTAGCTCAACGTTCTAATTTCGACCTCACCTTGATGCTTCTTCCCATACTCATTCATAATCCATTAGTAGCATCAAGTTACATGGTATTTTCTCATTAAACCCAATTTCTTTCAATTATAATACCATTTTCACTCTTCTTCTCCCTAAACCCCTTTTTGTGTGCCAAAACCTAGGATTAAGACTTACCCAAGTCTCCCAATCCTATTTGGTACATTTCATCTAATTCTTTGGGAGAAAAACTTTTGAGATCCATTTACCATGGACCCCAAAGGCTCCTAGAGCTCCCCCTTGAGTTCTGAGCCTTAGCCACCTCCCTAGGTGACTTAATCCACACTAGGCCACACCGGTGTGCCACCGGTGACTCTTGGCCTACAAAATTGACCTTTTAAATCTTGGACACCTTGTCTTTGGTTAGGTCACTCTTTTTACCCTTGGATGGCATCCCCTTGCCATCTTTAGACTTTCCCTCCTTACTAAGATTGTATGCTTTCTCAGCATACTTCTTTCCATTGCCCTTGGAGGTCTTGGATTGATAGCCCAAACCCGACCTATCATAGTTGGGTTTTATGCTACCCAACACCATGTCTAAGCCCTTAGATCCAACCGTGAATCTTTCTAGGGCTTTTTCTAATGTATCAAGCCTTGCCCTCAAGGCTTGATTTTCCCTCTCTAGACCTTTAACCTTGTAGTTCATATGCCCACTTTGGACATTCCTAGAACTACCCATTTTCTTAGGCATTTGTTTCCCTTCCTTGGGGTTAATGCCTTTAGCTTTGGATACACAGGTCTTAGATTTAACATGATGCATGCTTTTCTTAAGATATGTATCTACCTGGTTATCCTTATTCCTATCATGATATTTAAAACTATGGTTATGCACAAAAAGACAATTTTCATGAAATCTAGCATGCATGGATGAATGATTTGCATTATTTCTAATATTCATGGATGGGTAATTGGCATGATTCTTAGCATTCATGGAGGAACTTAAATATGAATGGCAATTTAATCTAGGGTTAGGAATTACCTCCCTTACCCTTGTAGTCCCTCCTTGATGTGGGCTTCTTCTCTTCTTTCTTTCTTCTTTCTCCCATCTTTTTAGATGCTCCATTTTCTTTATTTCACCTTTCTTTGGGCACTTGGTGTGGTAGTGCCCTAGCTTACCACATGTGAAGCATCTAATCTTCATTTTTTTCTCTTGGGCTCCTCCATTCCTATAATTCATGTTAGATTTTAATCAAATGGACCCGGGTTTAGAGAGTACCTCCTTTTTACCTTTTGGGCACTTATCCTTGTAGTGCCCCTTTTCATTGCAACCAAAGCATATAATGTGCTCTTTGTTCCTTGCTTTGGTGGAGGTTGAGACTTCTTCAACTTTTGATGATGTGGATGCATCCTCTTGATCCGGCATGGAAGTGGATCTCTCCTCCCCCTCAATCCTTGAGGTGGAGACCTCTTCCTCTTCTTCTCTTGAGGAGGTTAACGATTCTTCACTTTCCTCTTCCTCTTCCTCTTCTTGAATCACGGGGCTTTTCACCTTAGGCTCTTGAATTTTTGTAGGAGTCTCATGATACTCTTTCACCTTGCTCCATAATTCATATGCACTTTGATATGACCCTACACCACTCAAGATGTCGTTAGGTAATATATTAACCAAAATATTTGTTACCTTCTCATTGGTCCGGAATTGTTCTTGTTGCTCTTTGTCCCAATATCTAGGATGAAGCTTCTTCCCGTGCTTGTCCTTTGGAACTTCGAAAGGCTCTTCAAGCGCAATTCGGCATGCCCAATCCATTCCGAACCACGTCTCGATCCTCACCTTCCAATATGCAAAATCTTCATTTTCGTAGGCCGGTGGTGTGTAGATCTCGTCCCCAAGTGGACCTTCACCTTCCATTTCCTCTAGCGTATCCTCCCTCGGCGGTTAGTCCGATCAAGAGCGGTCCTTCGCTCTGATACCAATTGTTAGAATCGATACGCCTTGCTAGAGGGGGGGGGGTGAATAGCGTATTTTGATGTCTTCGTTCTCTACAAGATGTTAGCACAGCGGAAATACAAATAAAACAATAAGAACAAAGACTAACCAATGCTAATGCCTCAGATTTAGTTGGTATCCACCCCGATCGGGTGACTAATCCAACAATCCTTTGGCGGATCAAACCCCGGATAACATCCGGCTATCACGTGTCGCTCCTTGTGGGTGGAGAAACCTCACCACAACACCAAACAAAGCTCTGGACATGAAGACTACTAACTTGCCCTTAACCAAGACAAGTTTCGTCAAAAAACTCAGCCACCACGAAGTCCTCTTTAAATAGGACTCGGGGCTGATTTCTCGCTACCAGTCGACTGCCCCCAGGGCAGTCGACTGGTGCCAACCAAATTCGACCGTTGACACTCCCAACGTTCGAATTTGCCAGCTCACCAGCCAACTACCAGTCGACTGCCCCCAGGGCAGTCGACTGGTCACAGGGCTGAGACCTTTCTGTGAGTTCCATCAGTCGACTGCCCCCAGGCCAGTCGACTGGTCTACTCACCCACCTAAGGTTACCCTTCCTGAGTACATTCCACTCCGCACTCAAACCCTAGGATTTCCCGAGTACAATCACACTGCACTCGTACCCTCACGACTCGACCGACTCCTCATCCGCAGCCTCGACTATTGCCTTCGCGCCCTCTTCATCTTCGGCTCCCGTCCCTCGGATGCACGCAAGCCTCCAGCTTGCCTCCATGCCATCCTTCACGCATGCCTCAAAGTCCGCGCCCATCAGCTCATCGTCCCTGCTCACCAAGGTCCCTCGGATGCGCACGCCAGCCTCCAGCTTACCTCCATGCCATCCTTCACCGTATTGAGGCCGTCCAGTCAGGTTCATATGCGTAACCTGTACAACCTACACACTTAACATACGCATATCAAATACAAGGGTAAACCTAACTTAAACCCTTTGCCCAAACATCAAAACCCATGGTCACTCCGGACCATCTTAGGGCCGATTGCTCCAACACTTCTGTTTTCCAAGAATCATGTCAAGACCCTTGGAAACAGAAGTGAATCGTTCTAAAGCTGATCTTAGATCCTTAACCTGAGTTTTCAGGGAGGAGTTCTCTTTCTCAAGTTTTTCAGCTTGAGTAGAGGTTCCTTCTTGAACCTTCTCTGTTAAGGGTCTAGAGTCAGCTCCCTCTTTCAGGAGTTTTACTTCCTGTCGGAGGGATTCGACTCGGAGTTTAGCTTTCGCCAAATCTCGAGAAAGATAAGATATTAATTCATTTAGTTGACTTCTAGTAAATCCACTTACCTTGATTTCGCCATCCTCTGAAAAGGTCAGTCTGCCGTCGTCCTGTTCTGATTCTGACTCGGTCTCAACTTCTTCTGAGGCGGTTAGTGCTAGTAGGTTCGACTGTGGGACCTCTTCTTCTTCTTCGGAGGAGGACTCGTCCCACGTTGCTTGAAGTGCCTTCTTCCTTCTATTCTTCTTGGTCTCCTTTAGGTGCGGACACTCCGTCTTGTAGTGACCCTTCTTCTTGCACTCGTAGCAGGTCACGTTGGGCTTGTTCTTTTCGTTTGCGGGTTCAGCTGGTTCATCCCTTCTTCGGCTGACTTTCCGTTTGTTGGTTTGGTTCTTCAATTCCTTGTAGTAGTTTCGGGCCAGTCGGACCAGCTTAGGTCGATCTCCTTCTTCGTCTTCTGAGTCTGAGTCTGAGTTAGACTCGGGTTCAGGTTGAGGCTTCTTCTTAGTTGCCCTTCCAGTTTTACCTGCAACAAAGGCAATACCTTTCTCGGCCAGATTGCAGTTAGTCTGTTCATGTAATTCTAATTCAGAGAACAATTCATCTAATTTAATTTTTGAAAGATCCCTTGAAACCTTGTATGCATCTACCATAGATGCCCACAAGGTGTTTCTTGGGAAAGCATTTAGAGCGTACCTTATTAGGTCACGGTTTTCAACCTTGTGACCGATGGTGTGCAGTCCGTTCATTAGTTCCTGGATTTGGGCGTGAAGCTGAGCTGCTGTTTCATTGTTGGTCATTTTGATTGTATATAGCTTGTTCAGGAGCAGGTCTCTTTTGCTGATCCGAGTGTCTGAAGTTCCTTCGTGCAGCTCGATCAGTTTCCCCCACAGCTCCTTGGCACTGTTGAAAGGACCCACCCGGTTCAGCTCTTCTTTTGTTAAACCGCATTGGAGGGTCTGGGTTACCTTTGCATCAGCTTCAATCTTCCGTTTCAGAGCGGTGTCCCACTCCGTGTAGGTTTGAGGTAGTCCTTCAGCATTTTTGGGAATCTCCAGTCCGGACTGGATGATTATCCACATGTCCACCTGAGTTTTCAGGTGGACCTCCATTCTGCTCTTCCAGTAGGAGAAGTCTTCTCCACTGAAGAGAGATGGTCTTGCGGTGCTGAAGCCTTCTTGCATGACCATTTATCTGAAACTAAGAAAAGGAGAGAGATATCCCAAGACTTGGTCTTGGATTAGTAGTGCGAGATAAAGAAAAAAATATTTGTCGAGGGGTGTTGCACCAACCTCGATCAACGAGAAGAAATTCGAACGAAAAAAAATATTAAAGAAAAATTTCGGAAAAAATCTGAAAAATTTTCAAACTGGTGGTTGCACCAAATTTGAACTTCCCCGCTCTGATACCGCTTGTTGGATCGAGAGAAACGATAGAGGGGGGGGTGAATATCGTTAAAAGCTTTTCGGATGAAAACTAGAGCAAGTACGCAGCGGAATAAAGACAATCGCGAACACAGGTAGTTTTACATGGTTCGGAGCCTAGGTCGACTCCTACTCCAAGGCCCACGGTCGTTGACCGTTTTCTGCGGGCAATTCTATATGTGCGCAAAAATAGTTTACAAGAGTTGTACAATTGTAGTATAGTAAACTGAAAGAAAACAGCTCTTCGTTACCGACGTCCGGTGTAGATTATACTTCGGAGCAGTTGGACGTCGTAGGCGCTTGAGTCGTGAGTGGAAGGTTCCCGGAGCAGAGCGCTTTGAGTCGAAGAGCAAGTTGGCATTGGAAGAAGTGTTGTTTGAAGCCTTGGGGTCGAGGGCCCTTTTATAGCCCCTGGGGGCGCCCGGAACATCGGGGACGCCCCCCCCACGTGTCGGCCGATCCGACTTCCACTCGGTCAGCTTCTGATCCCTTCAAACTCGGGATCAGATCTTGACGGGGGCGCCCGGGACGCTGGGGGCGCCTGGGTTGACCGGGTCAACTCTTATCCCTTGGCTTCGCTGGCTTCTGCTTCGTTGGCTTGCACTAGGGACGCCCGGAACGCTGGGGGCGCCCGAGAGCATGGGGGGCGCCCCGCCCATGAGCTGTCGAAGCCTGCCTTTGCTTCATGTGTTTTGTGTTCACCTTGGGGGCGCCCGGGGCACTCCGGGCACCCTGGTCAGCTGCTGCCTCACTCCTTTGAGGCTCTCTGAGCTGCAGACACTCATTCCTTTGGTCCTGCATCCAGGGTTAGTCCAAAACAACATAAAGCAATAATATGTTAGTTTATACAGCCTTAGCTGTCTTGGTTCTGACTTTGAGTCTCCAAAATGGAACCCTAGGTCGAACCGACGCCTACTGTTCCCTCGACGGGGAACACGTCCTCACCTACTCCTCTCGGGAGAATTTACCTGATGCCAACCGGCTCCTCTGGTTGGACTTTTTGCCTAGCAGTCCTTCGCCAGGTGCCTAGCTGTCCTTCGCCAGGTGCCTAGCTGTCCTTCGCCAGATCTTCAGTACCAAGCTGTCCTTCGCCTGGTGCCTAGCAGTCCTTCGCTAGGGCTTTGGGTCCTGGCAGTCCTTCGCCAGGTGCCTAGCAGTCCTTCGCTAGGGCTTCGGATCCTGACAGTCTTTCGCCAGGTGCCTAGCAGTCCTTCGCTAGGGCTTTGTATCCTGGCATTCCTTTGCCAGGTGCCTAGCAGTCCTTCGCTAGGGCTTTGTATCCTGGCATCCTTTGCCAGGTGCCCAGCAGTCCTTCGGTAGGACTTTTCCTGCACACTTGAGTAGCATGTTATATAACAAATAAGACTTAACTTTTGAACCCTTTTGCCATTATCAAAACTCAGGTTCGACTTGGGTGCTTTCTGCACCAACACCCGGGACACTCCGGGCGCCCTACTCAGCTTCTGCCTCACTCCATTGAGGCTCTCTGAGCTGCAGAAACTCGTTCCTTTGGTCCTACATCCAGGGTTAGTCCAAAATAACACAGAGCAATAATATGTTAGTTTTATACAACCTTAGCTGTCTTGGTTCTGACTTTGGGTCTCCAAAATGGAACCCTAGGTTGAACCGACGCCTACTGTTCCCTCGACGGGGAACGCGTCCTCACCTACTCCTCTCGGAAGAATTTACCTGATGCCAACCGGCTCCTCCGGTTGGACTTTTGCCCAGCTGTCCTTCGCCAGGTGCCTAGCTGTCCTTCGCCAGGTCTTCAGTACCAAGCTGTCCTTCGCCTGGTGCCTAGCAGTCCTTCGCTAGGTCTCTGGTACCAAGCTAGCCTTCGCCTGGTGCCTAGCAGTCCTTCGCTAGGTCTTTGTATCCTGGCATTCCTTCGCCAGGTGCCTAGCAGTCCTTCGCTAGGACTTGGTATCCTAGTATTCCTTCGCCAGGTGCCTAGCAGTCCTTCGCTAGGACTTTTCCTGCACACTTGAGTAACATGTTAGATAAACATTATACCTTAACTTTTGAATCCTTTTGCCATTATCAAAACACATGTTTGACTTGGGTGCTTTCTGCACCAACAATCTCCCCCTTTTTGATTTATGGCAATCCTGGTTCAAAAAGTTAAGTTAATCAGAACCAAACAAAATTTTGTTTCCTCCCCTGGAAGGAATCTCCCCCTAGATTTTTCTTGGGTTTTTTGAAAATAAATTCTAAGTCTAAAGAAGGATTTAATTTTACTTAGAATAATTTTCAACAGAAACTTTATATTTTCCAAAAAAATAATTTTGGTTGTGCACTTTGAAATTTATACTTGTAGGAAAATTTAAGTTAAATACTTAAGTTTAAGTACTTAGGAAATTTGAAAACTTAAGTTTAAGTACTTAGGAAATTTGAAAACTTGAGTTTAAGTACTTAGGAAATTTGAAAACTTAAGTTTAAGTACTTGGGAAATTTGAAAATTTAAGTTTAAGTATTTAGGAAGTTTGAAAATTTAAGTTTTAAGTACTTAGAAAGTTTTGAAAACTTAAGTTTAAGTACTTTAGATAATTTTGACAACTTAAGTTTACAGTACTTAAAAAGTTTTGAAAACTTAAGTTTAAGTATTTAGGAAGATTTGAAAACTTAAGTTTAAATAAGAAGGTTTTGAAAACTTAAAATACTAAGAAGGTTTTGAAAACTTAAGTCTTAAGTTTAAGTACTAGTTTTGAAAACTTAAGTTTAAATACTTAGTACTTTTGATAATGAATTAAGTACTTTTTGAATGAAGGATAGAGTTTGAATTTTTGGATTTAGAATTTTTTTTTAAAATCTCTCATTTCCTATCTCTCCCCCTTTGCCATATATCAAAAATAAAGAAATATAGCAGAAAAAGGATAATTAAAGTGCATAAAAGCAAGTAATAAATTGCATAATTTGCTGCACTGAATCAATTCAGGATATGAACTAAATCAAATCAATTTCGATTTTCTCTTTTAAGGTCCTATCTAACCCAATTAGCTACTTACTAATTGCTATTAAACAGTAGTTTTTGCTAGGGTTAGTGAAGTTAAGTGTTCTGTTCAAGTTAGATTTTCTAAACTTGACACTTAACTTGATTACTGTGTAAGTTATATTTAGTGCCCCAATTACTGCAGATACACTGACTTATAGCATCTTGAATTAAGGCAAAGACCTAAGCATCTCAACCCATTCTAGGTTATCAATCAAAAGTACCCTAAGGTGCTTGTGAGATGCTGACTTCTAAATCTATAGGTGCATGCAGTTCTAGGGTTAGAGCCTAGGTTAAGTCCATTTACGAAAAAATCCTAGTTTTGAAGGGGGTAGTTTTTAAAATAAAACTAAGTCGAAAAATTTATTTTTAAAACTTTTCAAAACTAAGTACAAGCTGATTTTGAAAGCATTTTAAAAACTACTTTAAAACTGATTTTGAAATGAGTAAAGTAGTAAACTAGACTTATTCTACCAAGCATAATCCTAACTGTCTTCTTAGTGAGCTGAACTCAGACTCAGGTAGGGGTTTAGTGAATATGTCAGCTAAGTTAGATTTAGAGTCTACATGCTTAAGGACTATTTCACCCCTGGCCACATGATCTCTTACAAAGTGGTGTTTAACTTCTATGTGTTTAGTTCTGGAATGTTGGATTGGGTTCTTAGTTAGATTAATTGAGCTTATATTGTCAATGAATACCTGAGTTTGGGTGTAGTTGAGCTGGAAGTCCTTAAGAGTGTGCATCATCCATAAAAGTTGTGCTACACATTCTCCTAAGGCAACATATTCAGCTTCAGTTGTGGATAGAGCTACACAGTGTTGTTTTCTGCTGCACCAACTTACTAGACTATTTCCTACCAATTGGCAGCTTCCACTTGTGCTCTTTCTATCTAATTTACAACCAGCATAGTCAGAGTCCGAGTATCCTGACAAATCAAAGGTTGATATTCTAGGATACCAAATCCCTACATTTAGGGTGCCCTTCACATATCTTAGTATTCTTTTTAGGGCTGCTAAGTGCGTTTCCTTAGCACAGGTTTGGTATCTAGCGCACATTCCTACAGCAAAAAGAATATCAGGTCTGCTGGCTGTGAGGTATAGTAGACTTCCTATCATACTTCTATAGAGTTTAAGGTCTACTGGTTTACCATCAGGGTCACTATCTATTTTTACATTAGTGGCCATGGGGGTACTTATGCTTTTAGAGTTATCCATTTTAAATTTCTTTATTAACTCTTTAGCATATTTGGATTGATGGACATAGTTTCCATCTCTAGTTTGTTTGATTTGTAACCCTAGGAAAAAGTTAAGCTCACCAACTAAGCTCATTTCAAATTCATTTTCCATTATTTTAACAAATTCTTTTAGAAAGTTTGAGTTGGTGGACCCAAAGATTATGTCATCTACGTAGATTTGGGCAATAAATATATCTTTTCCTAGGGTCTTAATAAATAAGGTTGAGTCAATTTGTCCTTGTTTAAATTCTTTAGAAATTAAGTAAGTTGATAAGTGTTCATACCAAGCCCTAGGTGCTTGTTTTAGTCCATATTGTGCTTTAGTAAGTTTGTAAACGTGGTCAGGTCTTTCTAAGTCCTCAAACCTAGGGGGTTGTCCTACATAAACTTCTTCTTTAATGAATCCATTTAGAAAGGCTGACTTTACATCCATTTGGTATAGCTTAAATCCTTTATGGGATGCAAAGGCTAATAACATCCCAATGGACTCAAGTCTAGCTACTGGGGCATATGTTTCGTCGTAAGCTAATCCTTCTACTTGGCTGAACCCTTCGCTACTAAGCAGGCTTTGTTTCTGACTATTTCTCCTTGATCATTTAACTTATTCCTAAAAACCCACTTAGTGTCAATGATGGATTTGCCTTCAGGTTTAGGTACTAGTTCCCAGACTTGGTTCCTCTCAAATTGGGCTAATTCTTCTTGCATAGCTATGATCCAATCAGGATCAGGTAGGGCTTCATCTATAGTCTTAGGTTCTATTTTTGAAATCATTGCTATTTCACTAAGGTTTCTATAGGAAGATCTAGTCCTGACTCCTAGAGTTGGATCACCCACAATTTGATCGGTTGAGTGACTGAGTCTGGGTTTCTTGGTTTTTCTAGAACTTGGCTCAGCCTCAGGTCTGGCTGGTCAGTTTGGTTCACTATTTGATTCAACTCTTTGAGCTGGTTCAATTATTGGTTCAATAATTGGTTCAATAATTGGTTCATTTAACTCACTAGTTGGTTCAATAGTTAGTTCATTTATGAGTTCAATTAAGGATTCACCAACTTGTTGATTATCTTCTTGATCAGTGTTTGATGAAGTTAGATTTGTATTTGAGTTAATTTCTTCATCAAATATTAGATTGGTTGTTTCTTCAATTTTCTTGGTTTGGTTGTTGTAAACCCTATAGGCTCTACTTGTTGTTGAATATCCAAGGAAGACGCCTGGGGTTGACTTAGACTGGAATTTTCCTAAGTAGTCTTTGGTGTTTAGGATATGGACTTTGCATCCAAAGACCCTTAGGTAGTGTAGATTTGGAAGTCTTTCTCCACCGAGAAGGAGGCTATGATATCCGGATTTCTAGGGCTTGATCTACCGACAATCAAGGGATCGCCCACCTTACGGGCACGCCAAGGAGTAGGGGCAAGTTATCCCGGAACCTTGTAAATCTTTGTGTCATTTCTGCTTGGTTTCTTTGTTGCTGTTTATTTCTGTCTTTCTGCTTGTTGTTTTCTTCCGCTGCTAACCCTCAAGTGCAGAAAGATTTTAAAAGAAGCAAGTCATTTGAGTGTCTGTCTATTCACACTCCCCTCTCTAGCCATCCATAAGGTCTAACAAGTGGTATCAGAGCCAGGGACTCTTTCAAACGGACTAACACTCAAGAGCTTACAAGGATGGCTATGAGGGAAGGCTTCAGCACCAACCGACCTCCGTTCTTCGATGGAGCCGACTTCCAATATTGGAGGGATGGAATATTACCTCAAGATGGATATCAGTATGTGGTTCTCTGTGAAGGAGGGATTCACCCCTCCAAGAGACGCTGAGGGAAAAGAGCTAGACTTTTCAAGGTGGTCGACTGAGCAAACCCGGAAAGGAGAAGCCGATGCAAAAGCTGTGACCACCCTGCAGTGTGGGATGACCAAGGAGCAACTTATCAAAGTTGGCCCCTTCACCACTGCCAAGGACCTCTGGAACAAGCTCATTGAGCTCCATGAAGGAACTCAAGATACCCGGAGAGCCAAGAAAGATCTTTTCTTAGTGGTAGTGTCCTAGCTCACCACACGTGAAGCATCGAATCCTCCTCTTCTTCTCTTGGGTTTCTCCAATCCTACACTTTATGTTAGAATTTAATTTAATTGAAATAGGTTTAGAGTGTACCTCCTTTTTATCTTTCGGGCACTTGTCCTTGTAGTTCCCCTTTTCGTTACACCTAAAGCATATAATGTGATCCTTTTTACTTGCTTTTGTAGAGGTGGAGGCTAGGTTGACTTCTTCTTCAACCTTGGATGAAGTGCATGCCTCCTCTTGATCCGGTACGGTTGAGGGTCTCTCCTCCCCCTCAATTCTTGAGATCGATACCTCCTCTTCTTCTCTTGAGAAGGTTGATGATCTTTCACTCTCTCTCTCACTTGAAGATGTAGATGACTCAATTTTCTCCTCTTCTTGAATCATGGAGCTCACTTCATCGGGATCTTCTATTGGTTGGACTTGTGTAGGATTTTCATGGAATTTGACCACCTTTTTCCATAGCTCATGTGCATTTGAATATTTTTCTACATCACTCAAGACGTTGTTAGGCAAAATATTAATCAATACATCAATTACCTTCTTATTCTCTTTTGCTTGATCTTGTTGTTCTCGATTCCAATATATAGGCCTAAGCCACTTCCCGTGCTTATCCTTTGGAATCTCATATGGTTCTTCAAGCACGATTCGAAGGTCCCACTCCATCCCAAACAATGTCTCGATCCTCGACATCTAATATCCAAAATCCTCATGGTCGTAGACCGGCGGAGTGTAGATGTTGTCCCCCAACTTATCTTCCATTTTCTTTTCCCTCTAGCGTGTGCTCCCTCGGCGGTTAGTCCAATCAAGAGCGGTCCTCGCTCTGATACCAACTGATGGATCGCTTCGGCGTGCTAGAGGGGGGGTGAATAGCGACTTTCGAACCCCTTTCTTCCTACACAGTTAGTTGCACAACGGAATATACAATAAAAATAATTAAACAAATACTAACCAATGCTAACACGGAAGATTTACTTGATATCCACCCCGGACGGGTGACTAATCCAAGAATTCGTCGGTGGATCACTCCCCGGATAACCTTCGGCTAGCTCTCGTCGCTCCTTGTGGGTGGAGAAACCTCGCCACAATCCCAAGCAAACCTTTGAGCACAAAGACTACTATCTTGCCTTTAACCAAGACAAGATTCGCTAAGAATCTCAGCCACCACGAAGTCCTCTTTAAATAGGACTCGGGCTGAAACCCTCGCCACCAATCGACTGCCAATTTACCAGTCGACTGGTCTAGCCTTAATTGCTAGCCAACGGCTAGTTTTCGGGGTTACCAGTCGACTGCCATTTTACCAGTCGACTGGTCCAGCCCCGAAATCATTCTGTGAGTTTTATCAGTCGACTGCCTCCCAGGCAGTCGATTGCCCCACTCACACACCTAGGGTTTCCCTTCCCGAGTACACTTCTCTCAGCACTCGACCCCTAGGATTTCCCGAGTACAATCACACAACACTCGTACCCTCACGACTCGACTGACTCCTCATCCGCAGCCTCGACTATTGCCTTCGCGCCCTCTTCATCTTCAGCTCCCGTCCCTCGGATGCACGCAAGCCTCCAGCTTGCCTCCATGCCATCCTTTACGCATGCCTCAAAGTCCGCACCCATTAGCTCATCGTCCTTGCTCTCTAAAGTCCCTCGGGTGTACACAAGCCTCCAGCTTGTCACCATGCCACCCTTCACCGTACTGAAGCCGTCCAGTCAAGTCCATATGTGTAACCTGTACAACCTGCACACTCAACATACACATATAAGAACACAAGGGTAAACCTAACTTAAACCCTTTGCCCAAACATCAAAACACTTGGTCACTCCGGATCACAGATTGCCTCAACAGGGGAGATCTTATTTGTCTACCTATCTACGGCAGAACAAGCGGTAGGCTTAGCACTCATCTGAGAAGAAGGCATGGTGCAATATCCCATATACTTCTTCGGACATCTCCTAAAGGATGCCGAGACGTGATACACTACGATGGAGAAGCTGGCCTATGCTCTGGTCTTAATGGCCCAGAGGTTGAGACCATACTTCTTAGCACATCTTATCGTGGTTCTCACCAACAGCCAACTCGCACGGGTCCTCCTAAAGCTTCAGACTGGTTGATCAAATGGACGACAGAGTTAAACGAATAGGGTATTGAGTACCAGCCTTATACTGCTATCAAGGCACAAGCTCTCTCAAACTTCATGCTGGAGACTGTCCCAGAGCCCGAGGCCGAAGGAGTTTGGAAGATATATGTAGGCGGGTCTTCCAACAACCGGCACAGTGGAGTCGGGGTGTTAATGGTCTCTCCCCCCGGGGGGACACATTACATTTATCCATTCGGCTCCACTTCAAAGCCACCAACAATGAAGCTGAATATGAGGCAATCCTAGCGGGTCTGCAAGCAACCAAGCATATGGGGGCTACTCAGGACATTGTACACTCGGACTCCCATCTCGTGGCATAGCAAAAAAAGAGCGACTTCAAAGTCAGATGTGAGCGCCTGCAGAAGTATGTAGCCCTCTATGAGCAGCTGAAAGCCTCCTTTACGAAGGTTATCTTCCAGAATATCTCCAGGGTGGACAATGTCAAGGCCAACGAACTAGCCAGACTGGCTAGCTCCATTTCGACCTGGTAGCTGGATGAACCTAGTGCCCCCGGAAGAGACGGTAGCATAGATTGGAGAGGAGGCGGAAGGCGACGCCATAGCCGATTGGAGAGATCCATATGTGGAGTTCCTACGCAGTGGGAACACTCCAAGCATGGACAAACCTAAATTTTGTTAAACAACTTTTACTTACAAGGCTTTGCAAAAAGAATTTTACTTAGGCAAAATTTTGAAGTCAAATTTCCAAAAAGAGCTCAACTTTGAGAATTGGGAAAATTTTGTTTTAAAAGAATTTGCACACTTAGATGAATTTGCTTAGAAATACTTTGTGTATTTGTAGACAAGTTTACTTAGGAACATTTGCCAAAATTTTTAAAAAGTTTTGCTCAGACAAATTTTGTTTACTAAGAAAAATTTTACTTAGGAAAAACCATGCACTTAAAAAATATATTGAAACACTTAGAAATACTTAGAAATTTTTGCTTTACTTTTTGAAAAAGAGATAAAAATTTAAATAAAAGAATTTCCTTTTTCTCTTTCTTTCTCTCCCCCTTAATGTGAAACTCTTCTCCTTATGTTTTAGACCATTTCTAAGATAAACTTTCCTTGAGAAGGGAAAAAGTTTAAGGAAGAATTTAATTTTAATTTTACTTTTTCTACTCTCCCCCTTGGCCATATATCAATAAAGAAATTTTTGAAAAATATATTTTGAAAGAAGTTTTAAGAAAAAGTTTGTGTATCAGAGCCTATGAGTTTTGAAAACTTAAAAATACTTAGTATACTTTTTGAAGGCATAGCAACAACAAAACTCCACTTTAAAAGGTATTGTGTAATTTTTAAAAATAATTTTGTATTTGTAGACATTTTCACTTTGAACAAGATTGAATAAATTGATTTTTGAAACATGTTAGTATTGTACAAAAATATTCGTACTTTGTAAACATTAGTGCCTTGAAAAGTATTCGTACTTTTGAAAACATTATATTTTGAGAAGTATAAGTACATTTAAACATAATATGCATATTTGAAAAAAATATAAGTACTTTTGAACGATAATATTAAAACATTTAATTTTATTTTGAAAATATAATACTTGATTTGGTTTCTTTTCCAGTCTAACACAATCCTAGGAAACCTTGTTAACTACAAGGATATTTCCCTAAGTGTCTTGGAAATTCTCAAAACTCAAGCAAATATTGTTTTCCATAAGTATTAAAAATGAAAGTATTTAAACAAACTCCCTTATGTTTTCAGACGGATTTAAATAATGCAGTACATGAAAACATATCAAATCCTTCAGTTTGACCTCCCCTAAACTTAACCCAGTCCTAGGAAGCTTATTGACTACAAGTACTTTTCTTCTGAGTCTTTAAGGTTGGTTCAACCCACAAGAATTATTTAATAATTCAAAACAAATAGTTAAAACAACTTGTCAGAAAATCTTCTTTTGATTTAGACTTCCCCTAAATTTGACACATCCTAGGAGTCCTTGTAGATCATGAAGTGGACCTTCCTCTGTGTCTTTGGGGTTTATTAAAATCAAAAGAATAGTCTTGAATAATAGTATGGTAATATTATTTTAGAAAATTCAATTTGAAATGAAGATAATTTAAAAGCATAAGCCCCATTTTCAAAAAACATTTTGAAATGATAAAGATTTTTATAAAGCACAATTTTTGAAAATCATGATGATAATTTTTCAAAGAGATAGTAATATACGAGGGTTTTTGAATCAACTTTTGAAAACCTTATTTTGAGATGATAATAAGTTTTAGAGCATAAAGTTTTTGAAAAATCTGAATTTTTCGAAAAAGATTAAGAAGAACTCCCCCTGTATCTGACACAGTCTGACTTTTATCCAGGGTCCTTAAGGGATTTTAGTGTTGACCAGGTTTGACTATGTTGACTAGGGTTGACTGTGTTGACCAAGTTTAACTCAGTTGACTATGTTTGACCAATTAATAACTAAATCAAACAAGCCTTAGATTCTATTCAAAATGAGTCTATTGTGATATTTAACATGAAATTCAATATTTTTTAAAAAATAGAGATGATTTTGAATACCTTTTGAAAACATTTTTTATTTGAAAGGATAGTGATTTATACTTTTAGGTCCTAGATGTCTAACCCAGTTCTACGTGGTCAAACATGTTAACCTTATGGGTTGTGTGAGACAAATATTTTAATTTTGAAGATAAATGATTGACAATAATTAAATTGAATTTTGAGAATAATTAATTGAGAATAATTAAGTAGAATTTTGAGAATTAATTGAGAATAATTAAGTTCAATTTGAGAATAATTAATCAAGAATAATTAAGTTGAATTTTGAGAATAATTAGTTGAGAATAATTAAGTTGAATTTTATTTAATTGAATTATTTTGAATTTGATTGAATTAAATTTAATTGATTTAATTAATATTTAATTGAATTTAATTGATTTAATTAAGATTTTATTGAATTTTATTGATTTAATTAAGATTTAATTGACTTAATTAAGATTTAATTGAATTTATTTGATTTAATTAAGATTTAATTGAATTTAATTGATTTAATTAAGATTTAATTGAATTTAATTGATTTAATTAAGATTTAATTGAATTTATTTGATTTAATTGATTTTATTTGAGTTTGAATTTGATTTAGTTGGTTGGGTTGGACTCAACTTTTAGGTCCTAAGCATCTCACCCATTTCTAAGTGACAAAACAGGATATCCTTAACTGTTTTGTGAGATACATTAATTTTATCTTTGATGTTAACACTATGATTTAATTGAAGCTTGTGTTAGATTCGAGTTTAACAAATAATAATTTAAAAGTGAGTTTCGATAATTGGCTCCCAGGTCTTGGCGAGGCACAGAGGCCTTCTTTGGCCGTAGCCTTATTGGATCAACAACCCTTTCCTAGACAAAGCCTTTTAAAGAAAGACCATTTTCAAATCATTGTTTGAGACACTCTGGTCTAACTAGCTTATGATTCGGAGAGGTAGCTTCAGCTAGTTCCACCGGACTAAAAAGACCAAATAAGGTACTCCTTACCCTACATGATTCCTTAGTCAGGCTTCCCTAACGTACTATCATCAAACCTTGTCCTAATACTAGGTTGTTCAAGTTTCAATTAATCAGGTCCTATTTCTAGTCCTAAGAATAGCAAAAGAACTCTAGGTAAGATCATAGTGTGGAGAAATTTCTGGATTTTCTAACACATTGACCTTATGTTTCAGGGTTTCACTTTCTTGTTTCAATTTCCTAAAATTTGCCTTAACTAATTTATATGAGTTAATCACATTATTCAAGGTAAATATTGGATTTTCAAATATTGAAAACTTACCTTTTGATTCCTTATTAGGAATCTCCCCCTTGATTCTTGCCGTCTCGGATCTAGACTCATCTTCTGATTTCGTGTCTGAGTCGGACTCGGGTACTAGTTGAAGCTCCTTCTTTGGTGGTTCTTTTGGAGTTTTTCCTGCAATAGAATTTACACCATCCTCAACCATTACTGTATCTGTTTGATTATTTAATTCTAATTTTAAAAAGAATTTGAGATCGGTTACCATCTCAGTCAATTCGTCATCTGATTCTGGTTTGGATTCAGGTTCAGGCTCTGACTCGGCTGTTTGTGCTTGGACCGAGAGTGCAAGACAGCTTACTTGATCTTCTTCTTCTTCGTCCGATTCCTCTGATGATTCGGACAACAAACTTTCCGAGTCCTCGATGTTGTAAGTCTCTTCATGTAGGTTAATCAATTTTTCCCACATCTCTTTCGCACATTCAAATGGTCCAATCTGCTTGAATACTTCTTTTGTTAGACCGCATTGTAGGATTGCAGTCGCCTTTGCATCTGTCTCGATCATGTTGAGTGTTGGTTCATCCAATTTGTCCCAGGTGAGTGCAATCCCATCATCTGTGGGGAATCTAAACCCCATTTGGATTATCATCCATAGATCTAGATGGGCCTTTAGGTGGGATTCCATTAGACCCTTCCAGGTTTTGAAGTTCTCGCCAGAGAAGAGTGGTGGACGGGCACTGTTTCATTCTTGGTTGGTCATTTGTTTTAAACCTCGTACACAAGTGAAATACAAAAATGTACCAAAACTTGATCTTGGATTAGTAGTGCAGGAGAAGAAAGAAAAATAACCCAAAATAACTATTCCATGAATTTCGAGGTAAAATATTAAAATAATAATAAAAAATTTATGACAAATTTTTGAAAATATTAGCTTTATCAATTTTGATTAATGATGAAACAATAAGAATTCAATGTTTGGAAAAAAAATTTGCTTGATTTAAGGTAGCACGAATTTTGAGAAAAAAATATTAAAATAATAATAAAAAAAGTTTATGTTAAATTTTCAAAAATTGATCGTTTTATCAATTCTAACTTATGGTGAAAAAATAAAAATTGAAAATTGAAAAAGGCGTAAGAATATTTTAAATCCACCCACAGATATTATTTATTTGAAAATAAAAAACGGAAAAAATTGAGTGGTGTTGATTAACAAAAAAGAAAAGAAATAAAATAAAAAAAAATCGTAAATCCGAAAAACTCCCAAATTGGTGGTTGCACCAAATTTGAGCTTCCCCGCTCTGATACCACTTGTTGGGTCGAGAGAAAACGATAGAGGGGGGTGAATATCGTAAAACGTTTCGGATTGTAAGATAGAGAATGCACAGCGGAAATTAAAACTAAACAACACGTAAACACCAAGATTTTACTTGGTTCGGAGTCGCAGTCGGCTTCTACTCCAAGGCACACGGTCGTTGACCGTTTACTGCGGGCAATTCTATATGTGCGCAAAATAGTTTACAGAAGGATGATTACAATAATAGTGCAGTAAGGAAAAAGACAGCTCTTCGTTACCGACGTCCGGTGTGGAATGTATCTAGGAGCAGAGGGACATCGTCGGCGCTTGTATCTCGAGTTGGGAGGTTTCTGTAGCAGAGTGCCTCGAGTAGAAGAGCGTGAAAGCGTTGGAAGAAGTTCTTGTTGAGAAGCCTTGGGGTTGGGTGCTATTTATAGCACTTCGGGGTGCCCTGAACGTTGGGGGTGCCCCCCATGTGTCAACCGATCCGGAATTGTCTCGGTCATCCTTTATCCTGTTGGTGCAGAAAGCACCCAAGTTGAACATGTGTTTTGATAATGGCAAAAGGGTTCAAAAGTTAAGGTATAGTGTTTATCTAACATGTTACTCAAGTGTGCAGGAAAAGTCCTAGCGAAGGACTGCTAGGCACCTGGCGAAGGAATGCCAGGATACAAAGCCCTAGCGAAGGACTGCTAGGCACCTGGCGAAGGAATGCCAGGATACAAAGACCTAGCGAAGGACTGCTAGGCACCAGGCGAAGGACAGCTAGGCACCAGGCGAAGGACAGCTTGGTACTGAAGACCTGGCGAAGGACAGCTAGGCACCTGGCAAAGGACAGCTGGGCAAAAGTCCAACCGGAGTAGCCGGTTGGCATCAGGTAAATTCTCCCGAGAGGAGTAGGTGAGGACGCGTTCCCCGTTGAGGGAACAGTAGGCGTCGGTTCGACCTAGGGTTTCATTTTGGAGACCCAAAGTCAGAACCAAGATAGCTAAGGTTGTATAAAACTAACATATTATTGCTCTGTGTTATTTTGGACTAACCCTGGATGCAGGACTGAAGGAACGAGTGTTTGCAGCTCAGAGAGCCTCAAAGGAGTGAGGCAGAAGCTGAGTAGGGCGCCCGGAGTGTCCCGGGCGCCCCCAAGGTGAATACAAAAGAAGTAGAGCAAGTGAATGCTTCGACAGCTCATGGGCAGGGTGCCCCCATGCTCCCGGGCGCCCCCCATGCTCCCGGGCACCCCGGATGGTCCGGGCGCCCCCAGCTTAAGCTAACGAAGTAGAAGCCAGCGAGAAGCCAACGGATAAGAGTCAACCCGGTCAACCCGGGTGCCCCCAGCGTCCTGGGTGCCCCCGTCAAGATCTGATCCCGAGATTGAAGGGATCAGAGCTGACCGAGAGGAACTCGGATCAGTTGACACGTGGGGGGCGCCCTCGATGTTCCGGGCGCCCCTAGTGGCTATAAAAAGGCCCTCGACCCCAAGGCTTCCAACAACAATTCCTTCAACGCATTCACGCTCTTCTACTCCCGAGCTCTGCTCCGGAAACCTCCCGACTCGAGATACAAGCGCCGACGACGTCCCTCTGCTCCAAAAACATAATCTACACTGGACGTCGGTAACGAAGAGCTACTTTTAGTTTACTGTACTAGTTTTGTAATACATCTTGTAAACTGGTTTTACGCACATATAGAATTGCCCGCAGTAAATGGTCAACGACCGTGGGCCTTGGAGTAGGAGCCGACCGCGACTCCGAACCAAGTAAAAGATCTTGTGTTCGCGTTGATTGTTTATTTCTTCCGCTGCGTAATTTCTCTAACTCTAATCCGAACGTTTTACGATATTCACCCCCTCTATCGTTTCTCTCGATCCAACAAGTGGTATCAGAGCGGGAAAGCTCGAATTTGGTGCAACCACCAATTTGAGAGTTTTTCGGATTTTTACGAATTTTTTTTAATATTTTTTTTATTCGAAATTTTTCTCGCTAATCGAGGCTGGTGCAACACCCCTCGATAATCATTTCTCTTTATCACGCACTACTAATCCAAGACCAAGTCTTGGGATATTCTTTTTCCTTTTAGTTCACTTTTCAGATAAATGGCCATGCAAGAAGGCTTCAGCACTGCAAGACCACCTCTCTTCAGTGGGGAGGACTTCTCCTACTGTAAGAGCAGAATGGAGGTCCACCTGAAAACTCAGGTGGACATGTGGATAATCATCCAGTCCGGGCTGGAGATTCCAAAGAATGCTGAAGGAGTACCTCAAACCTACACAGAGTGGGACACCGCTCTGAAACGGAAGATTGAAGCTGATGCAAAGGCAACCCAGACCCTCCAATGCGGCTTAACAAAAGAGGAGCTGAACCGGGTGGGTCCATTCAACAGTGCCAAGGAGCTGTGGGGGAAACTGATCGAGCTGCACGAAGGAACTTCAGACACTCGAATCAGCAAGAGAGATCTCCTCCTGAACAAGCTGTACACGATCAAGATGACCGACAATGAAACAGCAGCTCAGCTTCACGCCCGAATTCAGGAACTAATGAATGGACTATACACAATCGGTCACATGGTAGAAAACCGTAACCTGATAAGGTACGCTCTGAATGCTTTCCCGAGAAACACCTTGTGGGCATCTATGGTAGATGCATACAAGGTTTCAAGGGACCTTTCAAAAATCAAATTGGATGAACTGTTTTCAGAACTTGAATTGCATGAGCAGACTAACTGCACCCTGGTCGAGAAAGACATTGCCTTTATTGCAGGTAAAGCTGGAAAAGTATCCAAGAAGAAATCTCAACCTGCACCCGAGTCTGACTCAGATTCAGACTCAGAAGACGAAGAAGGAGATCGACCTAAGCTGGTCCGACTGGCCCGGAACTACTACAAGGAATTGAAGAACCAAACCAATAGACGGAAAGCCAGCCGAAGAAAGGATGAACCAGCTGAACCTGTAAATGACAAAAACAAACCAAACGTGACCTGCTACGAGTGCAAGAAAAAGGGTCACTACAAGACGGAGTGTCCGAACCTAAAGGAGACCAAGAAGAATAGAAGGAAAAAGGCACTTCAAGCAACGTGGGACAAGTCCTCCTCCTCCGAAGAAGAAGAGGTCCCACAGTCGAACCTGCTCGCACTAACCGCCTCAGAAGAAATTGAGACCTAGTCAGAATCGGAACAGGACGACGGCAGACTGACATTTTCAGAAGATGGCGAAATCAAGGTAAGTGGTTTTACTAGAAGTCAGTTAAATGAGTTAATTTCTTATCTTTCTCGAGATTTGGCGAAAGCTAAACTCCGAGTCGAATCCCTCCGACAGGAAGTAAAACTCCTGAAAGAGGGAGCTGGCTCTAGACCCTTAACTGAGAAGGTTCAAGAAGGAACCTCTACTCAAGTTGAAAAACTTGAGAATGAGAACTCCTCCCTGAAAACTCAAGTCAAGGATCTTAGAGCTGCCTTAGAACGATTCACTTCTGCTTCCAAGGGTCTTGACATGATTCTTGGAAAACAGAAATTGGTTCTAAATCGATCCAGACTAGGCTATAGAACCAAATCTAGACAAAGATCCTACTTTGTTATACTGAACCAGTCCAGACCTAAAGTTCAGGCATGGGTACCCAAACTATGCCTGAATAAACAAACTGGATTAAATCAATATTGGATCCCCAAGGACAAGATTCACATCTTGCCAAACCATTATCGTGGCTTTAGTCCAGGGGGAGCCAAATTGAAAACAATATTTATTGGTAGATAAAATTGTTGCTTTTAATTTGCTTGTTTGATTGTTTAATTAATTCCCGCAATTTACCATGCTTAGATTTAGGAATGGTTAGTTTAAGGACTGAACTAACTTAACTGAAATTTGACAACATAGTATTGGGTGGAGGTGAGATGATAGTACGTTAGGGAAGCCAATTCTAATAAGGTCAAGTATTCTCTACTTGGTCTCTTTAGACTGATGAAACTAGCCGAAGCTACCGATCCAAGACCCAAACTAGTTAGACCAAAATTTTTCAAAAAATGATTTTGAAAATGAAATTTCATTAAAAGGCGTTGTCAATGAAAGGGTTGATGATCCAATAAGGCTACGGCCAAAGAAGGCCTAGTACCTCGCCAAGACCTGTAAGCCAATTTTTGAAATTCAAATTCAAATTATTCTTTGTCAAATTCGAATTTAACACAAATTTTCAGTTAGTTATAGATTCAAACATTCTTTTCAAAATAAATTTAATTGTTTTCAATTTAATTCAAGTTTTCAAAATAAATCATAAATTTTCAAAATAACTTTACCCATCAAAATCTGTCTCACAAAACCTATAAGGCTAACGTGATTGATAACCCTAGATTTGGGTAAGACAGACTAGGCTGTGAAAATCAATTTAGGCTATTCTTGATTCTAATTGGATCCAAATCAACAAAACTCTTTATGTATAGGAACATAAAGATTTGGACCAATGGATGTTGGATAGTGGTTGCTCCATACACATGACTGGAGATAAATTGAAATTCACCAAACTCAAGTTCATAGGGTGTTTTGTTATGTCGCTTGTTAATCAGGACCCTATTTTGGATGTAGCAAGCCGTACTAATTGTTTCTGTCCAATATTGGTTGGCTAGGTTGAATTCGTTGAGCATAGCCCTAGCGGCTTCCTGTAGTGTTCTATTTCTCCTTTCGACTATCCCATTTTGTTGGGGGGTTCTTGGACATGAAAATTCATGTATATACCCATTTACCTTACAGAATTCCTCGAACCGTTGATTTTCAAATTCTCCCCCGTGGTCACTCCTAAGTCTTTTGATTTTAGTATCGTTTTGATTTTCAATTAACTTACAGAATTCATTAAACAGGTTTAGAATTTCATCTTTGGTTTTTAGAAACCTAACCCAGGTAAACCTAGAGTAATCATCAACTATTACTAAGCAGTATCGGTTCCCGCTTAGTGACTTGGCTCAATGTGAATCAAATAGGTCAAGGTGCAGGAGCTCAAGTGTGGTTTGAGTTAGATCAGATAGGATTAGTTTGTGATTAGACCTGGTTTGTTTGCCTTGATTACATGATTCACATATTAGGTTTTCATGATTTTTAATTTTGGGGATACCTTTGATTAAGCTACGTTGGGTGATTTTCGAGATAATTCTCAGATTAGTATGACCTAATCTCCTATGCCAGAGGTTTGATTGTTCTAACTGAGTTAACATACATTTGGGTACTAGGGGTAGGTTTATAGTGTAAACATTATTTTTCCTAGTACCCTTAAGCATTATTTCTGAGTCTTGCAGGTTTTTAATCAGGCAGTTAGAATTGTTGAAGGTAACTATATAACCAGAATCACACAACTGACTTATGCTAAGCAAGTTAAAATTGAAATCTTCAACCAAAAGCACTTTCTTAATAACAATGTCAGTTTTAAGTTTAATATTACCTGACCCAATTACCTTGAGTGTAGCATTGTTGCCAAATGCCACTGAGATGGGAGAAGGAGGAAAGAAGGAAGAGAAGAAGCTCACAACAAGGGGGAACTTCAAGGGTAAAGGAGGTAATTCCTAACCCTAGATTAAAATGTAATTCAATTTCAAGTTCCTCATTGCATTTTAAAAATAATGTTAATCATTCATCCATGCATGCTAAAATTAACGAAAATTGCTTACTTGTGCATAACCATGGTTTTAGATATAGGACTAGAGTTAACAAGGTAGATCAAAACCCTAGGAAGAGCATGCATAATGATAGACCCAAGACCTCTAGACCTAAGGATCATGACACTAATCCCAAGAAGGGAAGGAATGTGCCTAGGAAAATGGGCAGTTCTAGGAATGTCCAAAGTGGACATATGAACTCTAAGGTTAAAGGTCTAGAAAGGGAAAATCAAGCCTTGAGGGCAAGGCTTGATAAATTAGAGAAAACCCTAGAGAGATTCACGGTTGGATCTAAGGGTTTGGATATGGTGTTGGGTGGCCTAAACCGCACCAATGATAGATCGAGTCTAGGATACCTATCTAAGGTCTCCCATGCCAAGGGAAAGAGATATGCTAGGATAGCATATGATTATGGCAAAAAAGGGGGAGTCCAAAAATAGCAAGGGGATGTCATTTAAAGGGAAAAGAAGGACATAACCAAAGACGAGGTGTTTAAGGTTAAGAGTGTCAAGTTTGTAGGCCAAGAGTCATCGGTGGAACACCGATGTGGCCTAGTGATGGTTGAGTCATCTAGGGAGGTGGCTAGGGCTAAGAGCTCAAGGGGGAGCTCTAAGAGCCTTTGGGATATTTGGTGAATGGACCCTAGGAGAGGAGCTCCTAGAGGTCTAGATGGACCATAGGATGTACCAAAAGAATTGGAGACGAACTTGAGTCTCAATTCTTGGGTTTTGGCACGGTGTTTTTGAGTTTCATGCATGGAAATATGACATTGGGGTCATATAGCATGAAGGTTAGTTTTTGATGTTCAAATGTCATATAAATCAATGCTAGGGATGCATTGTGGATTGGTATGGGCAGATACATCAAGGGGAAACCAAAACTAGGACTTTTGGTTAAGGTTTGAGTAAACTTTTTTGCTAGTTTTGAGTTTTGTGTCAAACTTGGGAATGGTGATAGATATATTTTAGAATGTATTTTTCCCAAGTAGATATGGGTATCACAAACCTCTCCACAAAATTTGAGAATTTTTGGAGATTTGTGGAATTTTTGGCGTATTTCTGAACTTCGTCAGAAAAGGCTGAAATTCTGTGTCAGAATATCAGTCGACTGCCATTTGGGGCAGTCGACTGGTAAAGGCTGAATTAAGTTTCAGCAGTTGGGTATGTGTCTAAATGATGTAAAACAAGTGTATGAGGGGTTAGTACACGTTGTTTATGATCATTAGGGATTAAAAGAACCAATAATTGGGATATTATTGGGGTCTTTTTTATGTTAGGCAAAGGGGGAGAAGTGTTGGGTTTAAGTTGAGAAACCAAACACACCTTTGCTAGAAACCCTAGGTTTAAGGTGAGCTAAGATTAAGGGGGAGCATGGTTGCTCTATTCTTGGCGTAAGGGGAACCTTGGAGAGGTTCTTAAAAAGCCTTTGTAAGTCCAATGTAGGGGGAGCTTAGGAGAAGCTTTAAAAAATCCATTCTTGTGAAAATTCCTTACTTGGAGGGTTAGGTGTGGAAAAGTCCTAGCTTGGAGGGCTAGGTGTGGAAAATTCCTAACTTGGAGGGTTAGGTGTAGGATGCTTTGGGATATGATCTATTTTTGCATTGCATATGCATTATTTTTGCTATTGACTACTATTTTGCTTTCCCTAACTTAAACGTATTGCCAAACATCAAAAAGGGGGAGATTGTTGAGGCAATTTGTGGTCCGGAGTGACCAAGTGTTTTGATGTTTGAGTAAAGGGTTTAAGTTAGGTTTACCATTGTGTTCTTATATGTGTATGTTGAGTGTGCAGGTTGTACAGGTTACACATATGGACTTGGTTGGACGGCCTCGGTACGGTGAAAGGTGGCATGGTGACAAGTTGGAGGCTTGTGTGCACCCGAGGGACTTTGGAGAGCATGGACGATGAGCTGATGGGCGTGGACTTCGAGGCATGCATGAAGGATGGCATGGAGGCAAGCTGGAGGCTTGCGTGCATCCGAGGGAGTGGAGCCGAAGATGAAGAGGGTGCGAAGGCAATAGTCGAGGCTGCGGATGAGGAGTCAGTCGAGTCGTGAGGGTACGAGTGTTGTGTGATTGTGCTCGGGAAATCCTAGTGGTCGAGTGCTGAGAGAAGTGTACTCAGGAAGAGAAACCCTAGATGTGTGAGTGGGGCAGTCGACTGCCTGGGAGGCAGTCGACTGATAAAACTCATAGAATGATTTCGGGGCTGGACCAGTCGACTGGTAAAATGGCAGTCGACTGGTAACCCTGAAAACTAGCTGTTGGCTAGCAATTAAGGCTAGACCAGTCGACTGGTAAATTGGCAGTCGACTGGTGGCGAGGGTTTCAGCCCGAGTCCTATTTAAAGAGGACTTTGTGGTGGCTGAGATTCTTGACGAATCTTGTCTTGGTTAAAAGCAAGATAGTAGTCTTTATGCTCAGAGGATTGTTTGGAATTGTGGCGAGGTTTCTCCACCCACAAGGAGCGATGAGAGCTAGCCGGAGGTTACTCGGGGAGTGATCCACCGACGGATTCTTGGATTAGTCACCCGTCCGGGGTGGATACCAAGTAAATCTTCCGTGTTAGCATTGGTTAGTATTTGTTTAATTGTTTTTATTGTATATTCTGTTGTGCAACTAACCGTGTAGGAAGAAAGGGGTTCGAAAGTCTCTATTCACCCCCCCCTCTAGCACGCCGAAGCAATCCATCATCCCCCTCTACTGGCTTGTAGGGGATGGGGAACTCAGCGAGATAGGCCTTCAGTTCAGCGAGTGCCCAATCGAACTTGGCTGCTTTTCTCAGAATCTTGAAGAATGGTAGGGCTCTATCGACAGACTTGGAGATGAACCTGGATAGAGTCGTGATTCTACCATTCAGCCGCAGCACTTCCTTGAAGTTGTGAGGGGAAGGCATATCCAGAATAGCCTTTACTTTTTCTGAATTAGTCTCGATCCCCCTCTCTGTCACCGTGTATCCCAAGAAACGACTGCTCTTCACCCCAAACAAGCACTCGGCAGGGTTCAACTTTAGCTTGTTGGCCCTCAAGGTGGCGAACGTATCTTCGAAGTCGGTTATCATGTCCTTTCCCTTGTCGGTCTTGACCAGGATATCGTCCACGTACACTTTGATGTTTCTCCCGATCTGATGCCTGAAGACCTTGTCCATCATCCGCTGATAAGTTGCCCCAACGTTGTGCAATCCAAAAGGCATGACATTATAGCAGTACGTGCCATTGACTATCACAAAGCTGACTTTCTCTTGGTCCTCAGGAGCGAGAGGAACTTAATGGTAGCCTTGATAAGCATCCAACATCGAAATGAAATCTCAATCGGTCATAGAGTCTACTAACTGGTCTATTCAAGGCAAGGGGTAGCAATCCTTAGGGCAGACTTTATTCAAATCGCGAAAATCAATACAGACCCGTCATTTACCCCTGGCTTAGCTAGGGACAATGACCACATTAGCTAACTAGGCTGGGAATTGAACTTCTCTTATATGCCCGACCCTTAGCTGCTTATTGACTTCATCTCTGATAGCCTTGTCCTATTCTGGTGCAAAAGTGTCTTCGCCTCTACTTCACCGTTCGAGCTCTAGGGATGACATGTAGGTGATGCATGGTTAGAGCTGAGGGGACCCCTTTGATTTCTTTGACGGCCCAGGTGAAGACATCTTGATGGCTCTACAGGCAGTCTATAAGACGACTTCTTAGATCCGGTGCAAGGTCGGTGGCGATCCTCGTAACTCCCTCTCTCTATTGAGAGTGAATCTGGACCTCCTCACTTTTGACCTCCTGATGAACCCCAGAGATAGATGTCATGAATATGAGTCTCAAATTTAGATATTTCAACTGCTGGAAACCCTAGCTCACAATATAAATGTAGTACAGGGGCCACATGTCGTATTTTTCCTAGGGCTAGTTAAGGATGTTTAGTTCAAGCTCGAATTTATGTGTCGTCAAATATTTTTGGGTTTCAAATAAGATTTGGGTTTTGTTTGCAATCAGAAATGAAATCACAGTGAAAAGGAAAGAAACTTAAATAGACGAATTTAAACTAGGTAATTTCAACTAATGAACTCGACCAATGGGAAACTTAATCAACCAATGCAATTTAGCCGAATTTGAAGAACAAATCTGATATCAAATGCAATATTACACTACAGGTTGTGTTCAACTTCAGGAATTACCACCCTAAGCAAACCAAATGCTAAACAATTTGTGTCAAATCAGTGCTGGAATTTCGATTGATACTAATGTAGAAACTATAAACCTAATTGCAGAAATGGAATCTAAAATTCAGAAACAACCTAATGCGAAACAAACTGATATCAAATGCAATATTACTCTATAAGTTGTGTTTAATTTTGATACCAATCAATGCTGAAACTCCACTTGATACAAAATGCAGCCACTAAAATCTGATATGTAGAAATGAATATTACAATTCAGAAACAAGCTGGATGTAAGACAAACTGATTTCAAGCACAAAAGCACACTAAAAGGTGTGTTTACTTCAGGTATCAAACTCAAAACAAATAGAATGCAAACAAGCTGCAAACTTCAGAAACTAATGTAAGTTGATACGCAGAAACTAAAACTGATACGCAGCGATAAACGGAATTGCGAAGCAAGCTGAAATTAAGTGCACTTGTTCACTAAACAGTCAACCTATCTAATAAACTTGCAGAATTGAAAAACTAATGAATGTATGAACGATTCAGAAAAAAACTGAGTTCACTAATACACAATTCAGAACTGTAATTGATACGCAGAAACCAATGTTCAGATATGAAACTAGAGTTCAGAAATGAAATTCCACAAAGAAACTAAGCATCGATCCCTTCCCTTGGTACAAGCACTTCTTGCTATCACACAAGAGTAAGCCACGAACCCTCTAGCTTGACAAATCGCTGGAATATCTGACTCCGCGATTGATTCAACTCAAAATCTGCTCCCGGCTGAAAAATCCATCCGATCTCCTCAAACTCAATGCATGGGATTGCGGCAATGACTTAGGAACGATCAGAGCAATCCAGAGAACCCTCTGACTTGCTCAGGTGGATAAAAAATGGCACGCAATAGAGATCCGATCAGTCGAATGGCAGAGCTAGTGAAACCCTCACTTAGCTCTGTTCAGTGACGAATTTGAGCTGAAAACCTCACGAAGACATCGTCCCCACGATCTAGAACTCGATCTAAGGTTGGAATCAGTGCGGTCGCGCGATCGGATAAGAAAAATTGAAGAAGAAACTAAGAACTGGAAGAACGCTAAGCTACGGCGAAGACGCGACAAATCTGATCGGGGAAGGAATCAGTTTATATAGTTTGAAAATGGATGGCTGTGATTCTCTTTACTCCATCCAACGGCTGGATCTCTTCAGATTTGAATCAAACCTTCCAGATCTTGATCTAGGGTCAGGATCTGCCTCTCAGTAGCTCGGATCTTCCAGATTTGCAACGGATGACTCAGATCTACCTGATCTTTGAATGGACAGTCTAGATCCTCTTGATCTTGATCCAACGGCTGAATGATCTCTGATTTGGATAA